>JALLAZ010000215.1:0-19382 GCA_036939755.1 Stephanodiscus triporus
AAGCAGAGAAACTTTCTTGGAACAGATTTATTACTAGGGTACATCTAGGGTACATGGTACAAAAAGGGACTATAATAATATATCAAAGCTAGTACTAAAACTAAGTCAGGGACAGGGACAGGAGCAGCATTATTGCTGCCATAGACCCTTTGAATCCTCCCCAGAAAAGCATATCTGCTTGCTTGGGTTTGGGGGAAGTCCTTTACCAATCATCAGACACATCTGCACAGGACTAAATGTGGGGCTCTAAACTTTTTTGTCTAAAATTTAGAAGGATGTCCAGATAAGCTTTCCACATTTTTGATAAATTTAAGCTTAAGCTATTTCATAAAGTGGTTCGGCCAGAATACAAGGTTTCGACCGGCCTGAATCAGGTCTAAACCATTTAGATAAATTACTACCTAGAGGAGCTATCCATTTGGCAAGTCAGCCATTTTGATGGCCTTGATGCAAAAATGTTGCCACAAAAGTCCATTTAGTATGGTAGTAACCCGTGCCCCGTCTGCCGTCTCCCCAACAACGTGGTGTGCCACAGAATAAAGATATTAGTATCCACAGACGAATTCGCATCTTTGGTATCATATTTTTGTAGAGAACTTTTGAACACTAAATAAACAGGTTAGTAACAAAAACAAATCAACCACTCCTCCATCCATCCTGTCGCCCAATAAAATAAGCCCATAAAATAAACCAATTACGATGTCCAACACCGGCAACGCCACCAGTAGCAACGTCGACAACGACAACGACGATCAAGTCGAGCAGGTCCTCCTCGAGGAGATCAAAAATTGCGACGACGAGCCGGACCTGTCCTCGTCAGAAAGCAAGGAGGAGGCCGAATCCAAGGGCCTGCAGTGCAAGGATGAAGGCAATGTGGCACTGATGTCCGGTCACTACAACGAGGCGGTGCATCACTACTCAACGGCGCTGTCCCACCTCCCCGGGAACGCCATCGTGCTTAGCAACAGGGCGCTGGCCTACATCAAGCTGGAGAATTACGGCTTGGCCATCCAGGACGCGACGCATGCCATAGAGGCCGACCCTAATTACCCCAAAGGGTATTATCGGCGGGGTTCCGCAGAGTTCGCGCTCGGCCGGACCAAGGCGGCTCGTAAGGACTTCCGGGTGGTCTGCAAGCTCCGTCCAAAAGACAGGGATGCTAGGGCCAAGCTGAACGAGTGCGACAAAGCGATAAAGGAGGCGGCCTTCGCCGCGGCCATACTGAGCGAGGAGAGCGTCCCCCTGAGCGAGGTGCTGCTGCCGGAGTCTATTATCATCGAGAAAAACTACGACGGACCGCATCCGATGGGGATGGAGATGATGAGGTGCGAGCAGGCGGAGGAGGCATCTTTATTCGAGCCAAATAGACTGCCACGGGAATTCGTACTCAGGGCGATGGAATACTTCAAGGGTCAGCAAGTCCTCCACAAGCGTTACGTAGCATACTTGCTCATCAGCGCCAAAAGGTACTACGAACGATGTTCAAGCTTATTGGAGATACCCATCCCCGCGTGTGGACCCTCTGAGGATGATCCGACGGTATTGCCGCGATTGACTGTGTGCGGGGACACCCACGGACAGTTCTACGATGTATTGAACATCTTTGAACTCAATGGCCTCCCGGCCAAGAACAATCCGTACCTGTTCAACGGAGACTTCGTAGATCGAGGATCGTTCAGCGTCGAGGTCATACTCACCTTCCTCCTCTTTAAAATGTCCGATACGGAATGCATCCACTTGCATCGCGGCAATCACGAGACCAAAAACATGAATAAAATCTACGGATTCGAGGGTGAGGTTCGCGCCAAGTACGACGATAAGATATTCGACCTCTTCCTGGAGGTATTCAGTCACATGCCGTTAGCGAGCGTCGTGGGAGGGAAGGTGTTTGTGACGCACGGGGGATTGCCCACCGAGCCAGGGGTCACGCTGGATGACTTACGACGTATAAAGAGGGGATGCGAGCCTCCGAACGTTGGGCTGATGAGTGACCTGCTGTGGGCGGACCCGCAGCCTTTCCCGGGAAAATCGCCCTCGAAACGTGGTGTGGGGTATTCCTTTGGTCCGGATATAACAGAATCCTTCCTGAAATTGAACGATTTGCAATTGCTCGTGAGGAGTCACGAGGTCAAGGATGAAGGCTACCTGGTCGAGCATGGTGGTAAGACCATCACCGTTTTCTCGGCTCCCAATTACTGTGATAGCATGGGGAACAAGGGGGCCTTCATACACTTCGACGAAACATGCGAGCCAAAATTTACGCAATACGATTCCGTGCCTCATCCCAATGTCAGGCCTATGGCGTACGCCGCTGGCATGGGTGGATTATTCATGTGAATTGCCATTGTTAATGACGACGACGACGATAATGAGATGTTACAAGAGGGGGGTATATTTGTTCAGTGGCGTGGAGTCTAACATGCAGTTTTAGCTGTAACGATTTCATGTCTTTCTTTGAAATATAGTATCGTACTGCTTTGACTTTGATGCTACATTACTCCCATCAAAATTAAATTAAAGCCCTCATCACGTCAGATAAAAGTGTTTTGATGAGTTGAGGGGTATGAGAATTGGAGAGTATTCGCACCGGGCTAGTAATAGAATAGAGTAATATGTTTTTCTATTTCTAGTTGCACTCTGTTTATCATGCATAATTAAGTATGTGGTAATGGATAAGCATTCTATCAATTGCATCCCACTTCCCCACCCATCGATCCTGATCATAAGAGCGCAATTCTCAGGAAAGAGGGGGTCATCAGTCAAAATCTCCAACTTCAGTGTGACCTCATTTAAGCCGAAAGACAAAACACAATTATTTTTAAATACAACGGGCCGAGTATGTCGCTGAAACATCTGTGGAATTTCTCCATCATCCTACTCTCGTCCGCGCACGGTCCCTGCTGTACCCTAGGCAATCCGCTCTCCAATGTCGCGTTTGCGGAATTGATCTTCCTTTCGGCGCCCGGTAGCCTCGGTACACCGAGCCCCCCACCGTCCCTGTCATCGTCAAGACCACTTAGCGACGCCATCGTCTCGTCCAGGTATCTGTAATTGTACAGCAAAATGCAATGTCGATCGCTCACGATATCCCCCCGCGTGATACTCGCAAGGTGTACGTACGATCGTACGAATATCGCGAGAGTCGACTTGGTGTACCGGACTAAGTCGAGCTCCACGCGAGGCTGACAACCGTCGAGGAGGGCTTTCACGTGACAACACTCCGCCTCCCCCCCCCGGTATGATGCCTGATGCAACGCCGACCGTGCCCACTCATCATACATGCGGAATGGGAATATGTGCAAAAAGGTCCTGGATCCGTAGTGTTCTGTGTATTCCTGCTTGAGTGGTATTGGTATCTTTCCCTGTACGCAGAAGTGTCGGGTCGAGGGACACTCCTCGAACAATTGGGCCAGTCGTATTCGTGCGGTACCGCTCTGAAACCGTTTTCCTTTTTTCGTTGCGCTTCAGGTTGTCGCATGTTTCGCGTTGGGCGTCCATGCACGCCTTGCGCAGTGTGGAAGACGCCATCTTAGGACTGGTGTGGAAGATTGTGGTGACGTTGCGGTCGCCACCACGGAGTTGATATAATAAGTCGTAGTGTCGATGCAATAGTCGTTATGTGGGATCATATTCCTGGCCCGATGCAGCATGTCATCGTACGTGGTGGTGCGGTCCCAGATGGACACAAGTGATCCGTAGCCGATGACAACCGAGGACGACGATTCTCCCGATGAGTGGTCATGGAGGTAGATGGGTAGTATGGGGGCCAGGTCGGGGTCATTGTTGATTATCCTTTGTTCGGCCGCCGTCCCGGCCGATGACAACGAGCTGTCCCTCAAATTTGCACCCCTTCCCCACAACGAAGAGGACTGCATCCCAGACAGAGGAAGGTCCAAAGTGCGATAGAGTGAGCTCGCTGATGAATTTCCAGGATTCTTGTGCACGCCATTATTGACACGGAAGCTCCCCCCATGGGATAAGACTCCATCATGGACATGAATGCGAATGATGACGAGCATCGCGAGAGATGCAAGGACCAAGAAGCGTATATTGAAGCCACCTGATAATACCGCTTCTTTCACTGATGTGGACGACAATGACCTGAGATTCGTTTTCTGACCCTTAACCCTGCTGTTGTAATCACGGAGATTAAAGGATCGCGTCGTAGAAGTAGTGCGTCCCCTGTATCGATTCGTGGCTGGTTGGGCTATAATCTAAATTGTCGGTAAAAATGTTTTGTGAGCTTATTCTATAATGAAAGTGGCTTTTGCATGCTCAAAACATTTGTTAAATTGGTTACGATGAAATCGAACAGACACATGACTGAAAGATACTTGCGCATAACCAATCCCGGCATAATGTTGCTATTTGAATCGGCTGATGATACCGCTTCTTTCGTCGATGCCGATGAGATGACCTGAGCTTCATTTTCGGCACCCTCGACAACCCTCGACCCTGCCGCCGCAAAGACAACAAGAAAGGTGTGTTCAGTTCCATGAGATACTTCGTAAGTATGTACCTTTGTATGGTTACGTAAGTACGTAGAATAAGTAGGTACTACTCTACACTTTTAAGAAACGACGTAAAGAGAGAGGGGGGATGAAAGGATGAAGTGGAACGAACAAAGAACAAAGAGAGACAACAACCACCACATCACAATACACTCATAATCGCATGGACAGGGGCGGCCGGGGGAAGGTCACATCGCAGGGCAGAATAATATAATCGCAAGTACTGAGAAGACCTTGCGGACAGAAAAG
Organism: Stephanodiscus triporus; assembly: GCA_036939755.1. Lineage (NCBI taxonomy): Eukaryota > Bacillariophyta > Thalassiosirophyceae > Thalassiosirales > Thalassiosiraceae > Stephanodiscus > Stephanodiscus triporus. The sequence continues at coordinate 4,761 of JALLAZ010000215.1, forward strand.
AGAGAGGTCCCCGTCCTCCCCGCGCCCCGCGCACCCCGAGAGCCGAACCGCCCTCCAGAGATACGCGAAGCGAAAATACCCGCCGTGCCTCGTGCCTCCCCACATCCGAAGGGGGAAAATCCATCGCATGTCAAGCCTTTTCGCCGGCGGCGCGGAAACGTCGCCGCCCGTCCTGTCGGATGACAATGACCTCTCGTCGCCGCTGCTGTCCCTAGGCGGTGGTCTCGGCGAATACAAGCACGAGGCGGCCATGGCCATGCACAAGTCCACCCGACCGAGCACGGCCGAGACGTCCGCCCTGACGGGGGGGGTGCTGTTTGACCCCGACTACTATCACGATTACGACGACGACCGTGACTACGATTCCGTCGGCGACTTGGAGGTCAAGGACGATAAGTGCTGCTTCCGCTGCCACTGTCGACTGCTGCCGAGCTGTCTGCAATTCATCAAGTCGCTACTCGCCATCCTACTGGCGATGGCCGGCATCGCGTCGTCTGCCCTCGTGTGCTGGGATGACATCATATTCCGCGACCATGATCGTCGCGACGTCGCATTGGCCTACTCGATGGCGGCGATATCGATCTTGGTCTCAGCGTTCGTGATGTGGAACGAGGTGGGATTCCTCCGAGGGGACTACGCGGCCGCCGCTAGGCGGAAGGCGATGGCCATCCTGTCGCTCAGGAGGATGGGCCTGAGGGAGAAGAACGAGTCTCTGCAGAGGAAGGCCGATGCCCTCGAGGCGGATGCAGCGCTGTACAACGTGGCGTCGACGAAACTCCGCATTATCGCCGAATCGCAATCGTTCGGAGTCGATGACGTCGTTCGCATGGTGAAGGAAAACGAGAAGAACCTTGATCTGATCAGGGAGAATATCCGACAAAAGGTGATGGTGGATGTCGTAAGGATCATCATCGCGGAACATCAAGACTTCAGTGATCCCCGAATGATCATCGATATTGTCGCGGCGAATCGTATATCCGACAAGATCAAGGCCAGGATATGGAAGGACCACGGCGTCGTCCTCGACGAACGAAACTTCTTGCACGCCCTGGCCTCGAATTCGACGATTTGGGGCGCCGTTCGCACGATCAAGAATTTTATCCCCGACCCTAACCATTTCGCCGCCGCCGCCGCCGAGGATGACGTTCGCGACGGACTATTGGGCGGCGTCGGGGACGTCGACTACGATGACGCTTACGAAGCGTTCCTCCTCCCCATCGACGATCGGAGGCAGGCGGGTGCCGTCGATGCAGCGAGAGCCGGGCTTGCCGGGGCAACGCACACTTCGTTGACGCCGGCGGCGAAGCGACGTCGACGCGTGTCGAGCGGACGTCATCGTCCCACGGTTGAAGAGGGCTATGACGACCGCGACTCGTCCTCCTCGTCCTCCTCCTCCCTAGATACGAGCGGGAGCCCCGAAAAAGCAGTGGAGAGCACGCTGCGAGGGCAACTGCGCCAATTCTGGGCGATGTCGTTCCCCTACTTTCGCGAGAGCGTTGGGGGCCGCCTTCTCGGCGGGCTGTTGTTCGTTAACTGCCTCTGTTACAGCGCCATATCCGTATACTTCAGCTACCTGTTCCGCGATTTCTACACGGCGTTGGCCGAGAAGGAGGCGCAAACGTTCTACAGAGTGTTGTACAGGTTTCTGATCAGTTTGATCTTCCTGTTACCGCTGCAGGTATGTCACGCCCGCATCTCTTGTTCATATTATCGTGCATTATAACAAAGTTCTAATGTTTTTTCCTGCTGTTTACCGCGGCAGGTCTCGTACGGGTTCATTAGGGTAAAGCTGTGAGCAGGAAATGTAGTAACTTACAATTTTTTCGTTGTCTTTGTCAACGAATACTTATGAGCTATTGCCCCCCTCACCTTGAACATAACGTCCTCAGGGAAATCGCTTGGAGGAAGTGGTTGACGGAACGGGTGATGAAATTGTACTTTGCGAACAAGGTACGGTATGAGAGGAGTGTCCCAGGGGATGCAAAATACGCGTTGGGATCGAATCTTACTCTCGTATTCTCTCTCTCCCCCCCATTCTTGCCCATGTCGACAACAAGGTCTATTATGGGCTGGAAAGACAGGCCAAGTCAGCTGCAGGATTGGCAAGGGACTACAAAGATCGTCGGTCGGAAATGGATAACCCCGACCAACGAATACAGGAGGACATCGCTAGTTTTACTTCATACAGTCTGTCCTTCTTCCTGACAATTGTGAACACTACCATAGACCTCGTGAGGTGAGAGAAACAGGGCTATTTTCCCTTTTGCTTGAATCTGTTTTTGGCAATATGACTGGCACTAAACGATTCTACTTTTGCGATCTTGTAACAGCTTTTCGATTATCCTCTTCACCATCCTACCACAACTTATCATCGCGATCATTGTATTCGCGAGTTTGGGCACTTTGTTCACGGTCTTGATAGGAAAAGGTCAGTGTTTTTGCTTTTGTGGTGGTGCATGTATGCCTCTCATCTCGCACATGTATTGCTACTTATGCGTCGCTGCACCTCACTTGTCTTCCATTTTCCCCGTTTTTTTTTTCTTTCATGTTAAGTGCTTATTAAATTGAACTATGAATCGTTGCAAAGGGAAGCAGATTTCCGTTTCGCTCTCGTCAGGATTAGAGGTACGGCGAACTTAGACGCTGCTCTTTGGTTTACTTGAGATATTTCTCTTTTTACGCTGACTCTCTGATGACCCAACACACATCTCCCAAATCAAAGAGAATGCTGAGTCGATCGCATTTTACGGCGGCGAGACTCTTGAGGAGAGGGAGACGAAACTAAGATTCGACCGCACCATTGACAATAAGAATATGTTGAACTACGCACAAATGAAGTTGAATATTTTTACAACGACGTACTACCACCTTGGTAAGTTGTCTTTCTGTTTTCGTCGCACTATTATTGTTCCATGACGTATGCTCATTGCTGTTTTCATTCCACAGTAAACGTGCTCCCAATTTTTATCCTGGCAAATGAATACTTTGCGGGAATTATCGAATTCGGTGTTATTTCCCAAGTCAGAGATGCATTCTGGCATATTTTGGCGGACTTTTCAGTAATCATCGGCCAATTCAATGGAATAGCTAGTTTTATGGCCAGCATCGACCGCCTTTTCCTCTTCGTGCAAAAAATCCAAGAGCTCGACCCTAGCCGGCCGAATGAAGTTGCATCGGTCTTAATTGCAAAGGAAAGCACCACCTCTCCGATTGACTCGGATGGCATCGTTCTAAAAGAGTTCGGGTCTTCGCGTCCCAATTATTCGTCATCCCAGCCAATACTTTCGATAAGTAATCTTCGGCTCATGACGCCTGATAATAAACGAGTACTCATTCGAAACATCGATTTTTCGCTTTCAATGGGCCAAAATCTACTCATTTCGGGCGTGTCGGGTGCGGGCAAAAGTAGCCTGCTGCGCGCGATAGCGGGGTTGTGGAAAGATGGTCATGGTGAAATCACTCGTATCAAGGATATATACTTTTTGCCACAGAGACCGTGAGTGCCTGCTTTGCGATGCAAGTTGATTCTCTGTGATTTATCAGTCTCGATTCACACCTTAATGACATACTTCCAACTAGGTATTGTCCACCGGGAACTCTGCGTGATCAGTTGCTCTATCCCAGCACTGACGAAAATGGGACATTGGCGAATGCAGGACATTGTTGGAGTGACGATGATTTGATTAATATTCTGAATTCGGTCGATCTCCCAAACTTGGCGACTAGGGCCGGAGATGGCGATCCCATCCGTGGTATCAATGCTACGCTGGATTGGAGTAATACCCTCTCGCTCGGCGAACAACAGCGTCTGGCATTTGGGAGATTGCTCGTCAATCGACCGCGATTCGTCATGATGGATGAGAGCACTTCTGCACTGGACGTTGTGGCAGAAAAAAAGATGTACATGTTACTGAAAGAAGGTTTAACCTCGACAACTGGCGACCCAATCACATTCGTCAGCGTTGGCCATAGGCCATCTATCGTAGCCTTCCACGACATTAAATTACTGCTGCGTGATGGCTCTGGCTATGCCAGCTATATTCCACAGGAGGCGTCTAGCGCGATAGATCAAAATGCAATACTGAGTCCGATGATTCGATGAGCTGAGGGTACAACCTGCATGAAGATGGAGATGGTAATTAATTTAAGACAACAATGATGTGTGCAATCAACTAGTGAATTTAGTTCCATGATCACCGGGCTATCATTTTGGAAAGAGATGTGACATTGTTATTGCTCGCTCATTGGCAGGAGAGTCTGCATTTATTGGACATTGTCATATGTTAAAGGCTTGCATTAAACTAATAACAATGTACTTTTATAAAGGGTCTTAGTGCCTTGATAAATACAAACTTTTCATTCAGATTCGAGACGAAATAAATACTCAATCTATAAAAGCTTACAACAGTAACATTTATCTCTTCTAGTTGGTAGGTGCCGACCTCTTTCCTTCTCCGAACTTAGTTATATCTGACGTCTAGACTGCTTGCTTGGTATTTGTATCTTCACTTCGCAGGACGAATCTTCAATAACTTAGATAAATTCCACTGCATCATGGATATATATTGCCATGTTTGTTACTCGCAATCCTCGACGATGTCGAGGCAAGTCTCATGGCGTCACGGGCATTACACCTGCAAAGGCGAAGCCAAACTCGACTAAGTTTGACCTAGTTGCAGATGTCTCGCCGATAGGTGCCCTTGCCAAAACAAACTCCATTCTCTTACCGTCTCTCTCCACCACCACGGAGACTTTACTCCCCTCTGGACCACGAATCATGTTAGCCACATCATCGGGCAGGTATAGTTGCTGTCCATCATCCAAGTCCGTGCTGCCCACCTGAACTACAATATCTCCAGACTGCAACCCCGCCTTCTCTGCTGGCGAATTCGACTCAATACGGTTGATGCGGTTGATGTACCGGTATGCCGTTCCAGGACGAGCACCGTAATACATCGGAGGATCGTGGACGAGTGCCAGATGCACGCCGACGCCGCAGGTGTTTTCCTCTTGAGTCAATGGCGTAAATAGGGCGTCGTTCTTGAAGAGAATGGTAGCCATTTTGTCTGCCATCGTTGCAATCGTTGCGTTTGCTGATAGATTTCTTCGTTTTGTGCTAAAGCTCGATTGAAGAAATGACATCGCCGCTCTTGTTGATCGGCACGCCGCCTTGGAGGCGCTCTTTTTGCCGGCGGCGCGGGTCGGCCTTTTTGCAGAGAAAAGAAGAAGCCAGTTTTGGCGCTCAGGTGGTTCACGTAGGATCTCCATACAGGTCCATACACAGGAGAGAAATAGGAATCGTTTCGATTTTTGCAGTGGAATTTGCCGTCTCCTAATAAGGAGTCCTTGGACCACTGGCATACCTCCCCATTGTGCCAATTTGTGGCCTTTTCTTAGGTATCATGCTCCCATCTCCGCGAATACCATCATGAGGAGAGCGCTGCTTCTCCATCGGCGCATCGGGCATCGGTCGTCGAGCAGCGGCGGCGCCGTCGTCGCGGGCGACGTCGTTCGCGCGGTGGGCCCTCCCTCTCCCCCTCTTTCCGCGATGACGACGCGTCACGATCAAGATCGTCGATTGCGGCTGAGGCGGCGGACGACGTGGCTCGCGTGCGACGACGAGCGACCCTCGACGTCGACGTCGTTTTCGTTGTCGTTTTCGTGCCAGCCAGGACCACAACGACGAAGGCAATTGCTGCGCCATTTCTCTTCATCCTCGGCCTCCTCCTCCTCGTCGCGTCCGTCGTTCGACATCGACGACATCGACGACAACGACGTAATAGGTCGCGGCCCGATAAGGATACAGGACCACCTGGACGAGCTTCACGGGATACCCCTTGCGGACGTCAGGAACTTTTGCATCATCGCGCACGTGGTGAGTTCATTTACGGCAGTTCTTTTCTTCGTCCTCGCCTCGCATGCTACTCATGTGCGCGCGACGGTCTTTTGTCCTCGTTTTCGCCTCGTCGGATACACATGTATACATGTGTGTCATCGGGCTGAACTTTTGACGATGATGAATATCCAGGATCACGGAAAGTCGAGCCTTGCATCGAGGATACTCGAGTATACTGGCAACTTGGGCAAGGAGAAGCAGTCGATCGCCTGGTGCGGAGGGCTCGGGGACAATGAGAATGACGACGGCGACGGGGTCGGAACGACGACGGAGACGACGACGACGACGACGGTGGCGAGGGACGACGCGGTGGGTGGCGGTGGAGACGACGGCGGGAAGGAGGAGATTTTCGTTCTCGACACGCTGGCGGTGGAGCGCGAGCGCGGCATAACTGTTAAGGGTGAGTGGGAGGGAGGGCGTCCCTTTTCCTTGCATCGATGATGATGCATTGCTCGTTCCCCTCCGACGGGGGGGCGGGGGTCCGAATATAACGCCTCTCAACCCCCTCGCGACCCGCCACTCTCGTCGTATCGTTATTTTTTGTCACATCAAGCCTCCGCCGCCTCCATGCTCTATCGTCATCCGTCGTCGTCCTCCGGATGGATCCTGCTGAATATGGTCGACACGCCAGGTCACGTTGACTTCGGGATGGAGGTCAGCAAGAGCCTCGACAGCGTCGAGGGGGCGATTCTGCTGTTCGACAGCGCGCGGGGGGTGCAGGCGCAGACGTTGAGCGTATACGACAAGGCGATGAGGATCGGGAGGATGAGGGACGCGGTTAAGGACGACGTCGGCAGGGCGGGAGGCGACGGCGACGGCGATGGCGGTCGTAAGTCAGACGGGGGAAATATCGACGGCGGGAACGATCGCGAGGGAGAAAGAGGAAGTCGATGCGGTGAGACTACGTCGGGGGGCTACGGCATACGGATATTGCCCGCGCTGACAAAGGTCGACATGCCTACTTCTCGGCCGCTGGAGGTGGCGTTGGCAGTGTCGGACCTGATGGGTTTCGATCCGGGTATGTTAACAATTCGCCGAGAGAAGAAGGAGATTCTTGTGACTCTCATCGTCCACGTTGTATTTTTTATGCCAACTCATGAATATTGTCGCCGTCCTCTCTCTCCCTCCCTCTTCTTTTAACCCCATATCTCAAACCACAACGCACGCACAGATGAGATTTTGAAGACCTCGGCGCGTTCGAGAATTGGTATAAAAAAGGTGGGTGCGACATATTTGCGCGTGTACATTTATCGATCGATTTTCGCAACTTTATTTACATCGAATTGTATCCCATTCATCGTCGTCGTACATGAACGAAACAAAAACAACATGTATGTAGCTACTGGACGCCATTTGTTTGAAAGTGCCTCCGCCGGCGCAACTTTCCGACGATGATGGATTGATACTCCGTGCGAAGGTCATCGACTCCTGGTTCGAAACGAAGAGGGGCGTGATAGCGCTCGTTAGGGTCCTGTCGGGTACGATGTGCGAGAATGATCGGATTTCGATAATTGAGCCCGCGTCGTATGAGATTATCATGGCCGTTAAGGAGCAGGGCGAGAGAGGCGAGGGAGGCGATTCTTTAAATGGTAGTGCCCATACCGTTAGGAAAGATACCTTTTCTGTCCAGGAAGGTGAGCGTTATTATTGATCGTTTCTTTTCTTCGACAGGTATTGTTCATCGAAAGTCTAACGAATCTCATAATAATATTACTTTGTGGAATGGAATCTTCAACGAACGAACAAAATACAGTTGGAATGATGATGCCTCATCGGATAAGAACCGGAAAGCTGACGAGGGGTCAGATGGGATATGTCATAGCCGGACTTAGGGACCCGAGAGAGGCGCGTCCAGGTGAGCTTTCGTTCGTACCTGCTCTACCAATACCGGTTGGCAATCCCACCCTCCAGACACATGTGTATGGATTTGATCGGGCACAACCCCTTGCGCTTGCGAAGGCAGAGGGGGGAGTGTAGAATTTTATTATGTCTGGCCAGCACTCTTTTTTTATCGCCTCTTTGTTCCTTCTGTTCTCTCGAACTTATATCTGTTTTTGCGAAACTACCAGGCGCAATATTATCACTACAAAAACACATCCCCACTATCATTGGTAATGACATGGTTCTTCCTCCCTCCGTGTCGATGGGGCAGCACTCGGTTCTTTATGCCAGCGTTCATCCATTGGAGGGGGATGGATTCGACGAGCTATTCGCGGCCGTATCTCGATTGGCACTTAGCGATGCAGGGCTAGAAATTCAGCAGACGGCTGGGTCCAGCAGTAGTGGTGGTGGCCCTTTTCTTGGTCCTGGTTTGCGCGTCGGCTTTCAGGGACTTTTGCATGTGGAGGTATTCCGCCAACGATTAGAAGACGAGTTCGACCTGGAGGCAATTGTCACGCCTCCTAAGGTACCATACACGATTCGATATCTTCCCAGCAAGAATTTTTATCGGTCACCCGATCTGCCTATGGAAGAAACGATCGAAGACCTGATTGATTGGCCAGATCAGGGGCAGCGTTTCAAGGTGTTCGAACCTATGGTTGACGTTCGGGTCTTAGGGCCGATGGAGTTTGCGGGAAATATCATGGAGTTAATAAAACGAAAGCGTGGGGCTAAATTGGAGACAAAACCGATAGACGAACGCACGTGGCAAATTACGTCGGTCATGCCATGGGCAGAGGTCGTGACGGATTTCCACGACGAGCTCAAGAGCATTTCCACGGGATATGCAAGCTTCGATGTTTCTGAGTCGGATCCCCCTCAGCAAGAGTCAAACTTGTGTAAGGTGGACATCATGCTCAACGGCGAGGTGGTGGATCCGTTGTCGTTCGTTTGTCATGTGAACGCTGCCCGCGCGCAGTCGCGCGTGGTCTGTGAAAAGCTGCAGGAGCTACTTCCTCGACAGCAGTTCGTGACCGTAATCCAGGCGAAGGCAGAGGGTAAAATCATCGCAAGCGAACGCATTAAGGCCTATAGGAAGGATGTGTTGACGAAGTCGGGCAAAACGGTGGGTGGAGGGGATGTCACGAGGAAGAAGAAGCTCTTAGAAAAGCAAAAACGAGGGAAGAAGAGGCAGCAATCAACAGGGAAAGTAACTTTGAGTCAAGAAGCCTTCAGGGCCGTGATTTCTAGATCTGGGTGAAAATGATTCTCTGCACAGTGTCCTTTTTGTGATGCAAAATGTGATATGAGCTTTGATTGATCCCACTGATGCCTACCTTAATTTAACAAGTGTGAACTGATGAGTGCGTATTGCAATAGAATTTCGCCCCCTTCCCGGTCAGTCAATTGGCAACTTCCTTTCGGCAATACTCCAAAAAGTAAACCTTAACATTAACTGTGTAGAGTGACAATAACTGGCAGTACAGTATAGATAGTGCTCAATTGGCGAATGACGATGAATAAGATCATCAAAGGCACTAATGGAATCATATCAAGTTGCGCGATGTAGCGGCTTCCTTTTGTACATCTATTACTGTGAGAATTATCTCTTGGGCTTGATTTACTTGAACAAACGGTGTCCATGAAAAAGATTTACAAAAAAGGGCGCCTCTATTTTTTCTTCGTGCTGTTGAGAGAAGATCTCGATTTATGTTCCTATGACCCTGATGACTGATAATGCCGCACAGGCATTTTCGTCTGGTAATACAAGACTTCCGCAATTTTGCCCATTTCGTTGTAACATGTGCTACCGCGTCCAAAAAATTGCCTTGGTGGTCCGGTGGGATCGTTAGACGGCCAACATACTTTTGCTCTACGTCTATGGAATGATGTGTATCGTAACCAAACAAACCAGTCCAGTAATATTCCTACCTCAAAAAAATTGATGCGCCGTTCTCATCGGGGGCGGCATCCACTCCTGGAAACCATGACGAGGGCCGCCGCGTCGTCGGCGTCCCCGTCGTTCCATCGTCGGCGCGGGAGGACAATCCCGCCGTTATCGCTGCTGCTGCTGCTGCTGCTACTGACGGTCCTTCGACCGAACCCCCCCTCGCCGCTCGCGGCCTGCGCCTTCTCCCCCAACCCCTTCCCGGTCCGACGGACGACGATCCCGACGTCGTCGACGGCCCCCCTCGGTGGCCCCGTGGCGCGCGACGGCACCCCCCCGCACTGTCGTTGTGGCGGAGTCGGCGTCGCCGTCCCACCGCGTAGTCTCGCGTGCGCCCCCCCCGACGGCGTCGACGACCCCGGCGTCCACGACGACGACGGCTCGACCCCGTCGTCGTCGTCGTCGTCGTCGTCCTGGGGGGGGAGGGCGGGAGACGCCGTGCGCTCGGCCTCTGGGATACGCCCGTCCCTCCATCCCACGACGATCAACTGCGTCGCGGAGGCTCTGCTCCTGCGGTGCCCCTCCGTCGTCCTCCGTTCACGCGACGACTGCCGCCGGCCGTCGTCGAGCGACGTTGTCGTCGCCATCGACGCGGGGGACCCGTCGAACGAGCCGATCGACGTGGCCGTCGCGGCCGGCGACATCGCCCTGGCAGCGATACGCCGACGGAGGGACGCGGCCGGGGCGGACGGCGACGCGTCGTCGGCGTTCGACGCGGACGAGGCGCAGACGATATCCGGCCGGGTGGTGGGTGTGGTCATGAGGATGCGCGACCTCGAGCGCGAGCTGGTACGACGAGTGGGAGGGTCGGATTGGGTAATGCGGTACGGGGAGGAGGGAACTTTCGGGGTGCTCGGGGAGGAGTGCCGGGGTTTCGGCTCGACGACGTCGTTGGCGGGGGCGGCAACGGACGACGAGGACGACGTCGTCTTGGGGGGGGGCGGGAGGCCGTCGCCGACCGAGGTGCTGCTGGCGGAGAGGATACGAGCCGATCCCCTCTTTCGGATGAATCGGGCCGAGTGTCTCCTGGCGCTGTTCCTGGAGACGGTGGAACGGCCGAGGCTGGAGGCGCTGGGAATGAAAGTCCCGGGCGGGAGCGACGTTGATTTCGTCGATGACGATCGGCTTGGGGTGCTAATGACAAAACCTTTGCCGAGGGGGAATCGATCCGAACGATTATGATGCGTTGACGCGTTTTTTCCAGTTATCATTGTAAATTATAATCAATCATGTCACCATACCCATAGATTGACCATCCATCCATCGCGCCACTGTTTATGTCAAGAATCCATCATTTCGGTCATGCCACTCCCGGATTACCACCTCCACTGTGCTTTACAGCGTCTTAGGAGAGTTTCTCGACGATACTAATAACATGGACCACAACCTTGTCCATCGGCCATTCTTTGGGAATATTCTCCTTCTCTCGATAAAAATCAATCGGTGGTAGGCTCTAAACGGCGCGCACAATTGTCCCCACTCAATAACATGACTGCGCACTTCCAAAGCGCATTCATGTACATGACTTTACTGTGCTTTTTATTCTGTAGGATATTGTTGTTTGAACAACATAAAGACTTTGTCTCCAGTTTGAACAACATAGATACCTAAAGACTTTGTATCCAAGGGTTCTCTCTAGAACTGAATATTACTACAGATTCCAAATCAAATGTATTTTTCACCACGAGGAATATATTTTTGGATTTCGTGGGAATAGGTATCCTTCGTAATTCTTTCTCGAATAATCCCCCACTTATCGTACTTTGTAAGTAGTTCGTGCGTGCGAAGAATGCGCAGGGAGGACGGTCTTGATGATGTGATGTGTTGATGATGTTATTGAGATATGCTATGATGTGTCTGGCGTATCACAGGTTAATATTATTGTTTGGGACGACTGAGGACCGACATCATTGTTCAGGACGGGGGAATTGACCGCAGATAAAACATACGAAGACATCGACGTCGACGATCCAAGCATCGACGACCGTTTAAACAGCGGCAACGACCACGACGCGATGAAATCAGCGGCTGACGCCGTCGTCGTCATCGTCTTCGTCGTCCTGACGATGACGACGGCGCTCCTCCCGCCGCCGTCGCGGTTGTCCCCGTCGTCGTCGCCGCGCGGCCCCGCGTGGGCGTCGGCGCTGTCGCTATCGCCGATCACGGGGTCGCATCGTCATCGACATCGTCATCCACGTCGTCGTCGTCATCTCGGCGGCGACAATGACGATGGCCCTAATCTTCTTCTTCGGCTTCTGCCTCGGCCGCCGCCGTCGTCGACGACGACGACGACGGCATTGGGAGCGTCGACCTCGATATCGATAGACGCCGGCGTGGTCATGGCCGCCGTCCCGAGCTCCCATCGTAATCATCTCGGTCATTACAACCGAGACTCCGCGATAGGCGACGGCGTCGGCAATCGCGTGCTGCTCGCCTACGCCACGGAGGAGGATGCGCCGACGGCCGTCGATGCCTTCGGAGGAGGGACAGCGACGGGAGGGGAGTTGAGGGCGCCGCCCCCTTCCCCCTTCTCGACGGCGGCGACTGTCGCCGACGATGGAGAGAAAGAACTGCGGGAAGCCTCGGCGACGACGACAACGCCGACGGTCGAGGTCACCGAGGCCGCGATAGACCCGAAAGACGACGATGGTTCGGGCAAGAGAACGTTGTCATCGGCGACGAAAGAGGAATCTCCGTTGGGAAGATTCGGCGTCATCGAGGGGAAATCGGTCGATGTGGACGTCAAGAAGGAGAAGGATGACTCGGGTCTTACCTTCGACGACGACAGGAAGAAGGGGAAGGCGGCGGCGGCAACGACGACGAAAGTCGAAACCTCCGAGGTTGCAAGGGTCTCGAAGGACGGGAGTTTGGATGACAAAAAGAAGACGATGGCCACGAGTGAGGATCCTCCTTCCGACGTCGTCGTCAATGGGAAACCTGAAGGCGACAAGAAGAAGGAGGAGAAGAAGATTTCGAATATTCCTTCCGAGAATGAGAGGCAGAAGGTGACGGCGACGGCGACGACGGCGAAAGTCGGGACTACCGATGTCGCAAAGGGATCGAAGGACAGTAGCTCTGACGTCAAAAAGAAGACGACGGCGAACGTTGGCCCTCCTTTGGACAGCGTCGTGGTCACCACGGCGGACGAACGAACGAAGGAGTCTCGGAAGGAAGACGAGGGGAAGACTTGGCGAGACAACAGCGGCAACGATGACACTGAGGCGAGGGAATTCGCGGAAAGGCAGGCGCGGATGAGGCGAATCGCCGACGAACGTCGCGCGAACGACGAGGCCGAGTCGCGACTGCGGGAGGAGAGGGACATCCTTGACCGCCTGATCGCCGAGCGCGACGCCCGACAGGCCACGATCGACAGGCTGCGATCGGCCGAGGAGACGGCGGTACAGGAGCGTATGGGCATGCGTCGGGACGAGTCGTCAAGACAAGCCGAGCTTGAGGGCATGCAGGTGGACGCCGAGCGTGCGCGGATCGCCTCGGTCGAGAGGGAACGCATGATCAGGCTGGATATGCAACTTGCGAGGGTAGAGGCCATGGCGCTGGAGGAACGCATTGAGACGATACGGGATCAGGTGAAAAGGCTAGAGAGGGAGCAGGAGAGAACGAGGGTGATCCTGGAAGAGAAAATGAAGACAACGGCGGCAACGACCGCGTCGATGTCGTCGTCGTCGTTATCTTCATCCTCATCGTCGCGTAAGGCAGATGTCAAGAAAGCCATCGCCCCCACCGTCTCTGATATAGAAAAACGGTCGTTGTCCTCAACCGCCGGCCTTGTCGCCAAAACACGATCTTCGATCTCAGCACCCTCGTCTCCGCTCGATCTCTATAACAGCCCCTCTCTCGAAACGGTGGCTGCGGGAGCGCTTGTCCTGGGAGTGGGGGCCGGCGCGGTCTTGTTCCTAAACAGGGAGGAAAACGACGTGCAGACAAGGGACGAAGGATCCTCCTCTCCAACGACAACTCCTGACGACACATCGAGTTACAATGAGAGAAGGAGCAGTCCGCCGTCCACGTCGTTAGCGGCCAACGATCGGGGTAGTGAAGAGGGTGGTGGCATGATAAAGGATCAGGGTGCGATGAAGTCAAGCTCGGCGTTTGGAAAAGCAGCATCGTCCTCAACAGGCTTCGCGACGGGGTCGAAAACGACGGCAACGACACCAGGGTTTGGTCCGGGGCCTGGCATGGTGAGTGGCGGAACAAAATCTTCGCTCTCTCCTCCAGGTATTGGAGGGATAAGCAAAGGAGTTCCAGGCATTGGCTCTTCCTCGCCAGGATTTGGAGGAGGATTAGGATCAAGTTTTGGCACGCCAGGAGTGATGAAGGGGAAACAGTCGTCGACATTCGGAGGCGCTTCCTCGCCAGGCTTTGGTGCAGGCGCGGGGATGTTGAACAAAAATAACCCAAACAAGTCCGAGGGATTTGGCGGAGGAGATGCAATGAAGGGGTCTCAGTCCAAATTTGGTGGATCACCATCTCCAGGATTCGGAGGAGGATTCGGATCAAGTAGTGGCGAACCAAAGGACCAGGATATGTTGAAGTCAAGCTCGGCAATTGGAAAAGCCGTATCGTCCTCGCCCGGATTTGGGGCTGGGTCAGGATTTGCTGCAGGTGGGGGTATGATGAAGAACAGTAGCGCAGACAAGTCTGAGGGATTTGGTGGCGGAGATGCAATGAAGGAATCGCAGTCCAAATTTGGTGGATCACCATCTCCAGGATTCGGAGGAGGGTTTAGCTCTGGCGGTAGCATGACGAAGGATCAGGGTGCGATGAAGTCAAGCTCAGCGTTTGGAAAAGCAGCATCGTCCTCAACAGGCTTCGCGTCGGGGACGAAAACGACGGCAACGACACCAGGGTTTGGTCCGGGGCCTGGCATGGTGAGTGG
>JALLAZ010000216.1:0-19347 GCA_036939755.1 Stephanodiscus triporus
CCCAACCCCCAGCGGCTTTGCCCTTGCTCTCTGTGGCAACATCCGCCATGGGCCCGAATCACGGCACCGCACCTCCCCATAAGCCCGTGGCTCGTTCCCACCACCATCCTTTCCCTTGTTTTGGGCACCAAAAAAGACCCGTCAAAATATTGAGAGATGGGTGGGACCGCGGCCTAAGGTGGCCGCCGTTTAGTTGATCGACACAACAACCAACCAAAGCTGGGCTGCGGCAGAGGCAGGGGGGGGTGGCGTTGTTGACGAGGCACGCTTGAGGCGGAACGCGTGGGGTGGAATCTTTCCCGTTGTTTTTGGGGGGACATATGGGGCGACAAAAAAATAGAGAGATGGGCGGAGCACCGGTCTTAAATGGCTGCCATTTTACAGGGAAACGTAACAACCAACCGAATGATAGTGTCGGTGGTGGGGGGGGGGGCATTGGAGAGGAGATGCTCATGAGCGGAATACGTGGGGGATTGTGCGACAATTGAGCGGCAGAAAAAATAAAAATATAGAGAGGGACCAAGTCTCAAAATTTGATGGCTTCGGCTGGATGGGAGAATGCAACAACCAACCAAAAAGTGGCCATATTGTTTAAATATTGCTGTGGGGGAGACGGGTGCGTAGGGCGATGACGACGGGGGAGGACAATGCCACATCATTTCAGTTGTCAAAAGAAGAGAATAAAAATCAATGAATCGAAATATGTCATGGCTTTAAGAGGCCGCCAATCGACAATTGCATACAACAACCAACAAAAATTATGCAGGAATGACGGAGGGGGGATCATACAGGATGCGCAACCTGACGGGGAAGTGAGGAGAGCGCGATTGCATCGATTTCGGGGCAATTGAGTTGTGAGGAGGTTAAAAAATGAAATAAAAAAGATGAGTGTACTAATTAATTTTTTTCTTAGCTGATCTACATAATTCAATAAGATCCTTCGACATTGCGCTCGACCAGTCCAATGCGAAGAGATTGCAGCGAGGGTTTGGCTAAATATACCATAGCCATGACATGGGATCCGGCGAATGGCTTCACCATGGTGATCTTGTTTTTTTGCTAAGTCTTTTGTGAGAAAAAGTAGATAAATAAGTATGATAGATACCTGTTGCATACCGTGTTATCATAGATCCTCGACAAGGTCATGGTGTGCACCAATCATGCCTCAGGCAGAGTTTCCAACAAAAATAACTCACGCAGTGTCAGTGCATGATGTAACTCCCATCACATTCTTTTACTGTCCAACCACTGTATGTTTCATCTTGAGCATGAGGGATCAATTTCTAGAAAATGATGTACTTGCTGCTTGCTGCGTTGGAAGACTGAAGATAATATGTTCAATCCAAAAATTGCAAGGGATATGATTAATTCATCAGGGAACTCAACAGCTACCCTGCTGATATCTCTCACTTGCATACTTACTGAGATTTAAGTAATATATGAAGTACTGTTAAATTAAAGAGTTTCTAGAGGTTCTTGAGAATTCATGTTTACATCTGCCTATGTCTAGCATGGTTGCGCCCAAGAACAGTCTGGTTCTAATCGTCTCAAAGTTGTCCCATCACTTTTGGCTGTCAACCCAAGCTATCAGACCTCCTTCTGCATAACGTTGGTCGGGACTAAACATTTCCTCATCAGCAACGAAACACTGAAGAATCGTAGCTATCCCCATGTCGTAGACACACATGAACATGCCAGCAATGAACCATGAGGCCACGGCGATGAAGAATAGAGGACCGATGGCACTGTACAATTGCTCGCTGAGGTATTTCTCTATGGCGAGGTAGGCAATCCCGGTGGTAAAGGTGGTGATGAAAATTTTCCCCACAAAGACGACACCTCCAGACACGTAGGTTATTGCTGCCACGCGAGCGGCATTTCTAAAAAATAGCAACGAAGTGGTCAATTGTAAGCCGAAACAGTGGCAATATCAGCGTCATAGCGAGTGCAAACGAAATTTAACTGATGCGCACCTCAAAATCAAGAAAAATGCTTCCTTGGCGCTTGTACAAAAGCTTGATCCGAAAATTGCGGTCTGTATGTATGCATTCTTGTTTAGGAATTTCATGCACTTCTCCAGACAAAAGAAGCAGCACTGAAAGCAGCAAAGTATGCACTTGGCGATGCTGGAATTCATCTCTTCGGCCTTGCGTTGCAGATACGCAATGAACGATCGTATCATTTTAATGATTGCAATAATGAGCGATCCGAATGCTGCAGTTCCGGTGTGATAAATAATCGACGTCGATATGCTAGCCAAGACAGTTGAATTTCCGATTGTCGATTTATCCCGCGCGAAGTACCACTTGGCAACTGAGTCAGAAACAACACAGCAAGCTGGTAAGTTGGCCTGGAGAGAGGTGGTTTTAGGTAACGCAACAAGCTCCAATGGAAAACATTTAACTCACCTGCCATTGCAAAGACAATTTGACCCAAAGCTAGAATGAATTGACCAGACCAAACGAAACAGAATAGCATGTACCAGCCACACCGCTCGACGAAGTCCGAAAATTCAAATGATCGAACCTGGTGAAGAATCAAAAAAGTGTGGGAGTGAGATTTGGAACAGGTCGTCGATAGATTTCAACAACGTCAGGGATGCTCACCGAAATCTGAACGGTCGCAGCTGCGTAGGTTTTGGTGGAAAATTCTCCCATGGATGCAATGTTTACAGAGTAAACAGTCCAAGCAGTCATGAATGCCAAGAACCCCAATCCTTGCAATACCTGGACAGCAGAGCGGGGCAAAAGAATACAGACAGGAGGCCGAGAATGAAGCGCGGACAAAGATTTGCCAAGAAAGACAAATGCATTCCAAGTACCTACCGGGAAGCATATGATGAGCGGCATTTGTATCATCGCCTTGCTCGCTTCCTTGACGCATCCCATCGCAAGCTGTATGCGCGTCCTCATGAAGAGGAACAGCAGGACAAGGATGCCCCCGGCGGCGTACAGCGCATACGACGCGTAGGTGGCGATGTTTATCTCTTGGTCGGTGTACACCTGAGGGTCGGCGCTATCCCAGACACTGGCCGTCGCGCCGGCGTAGTACCCGCCGAAGAAGAATATGCCGACGGTCGCGAAGATGGACGCCCAGACCATGATGGGAAGGACGCCCGGCATGCGCATCATGTACGCATAGATGAACCCCACGACCTATATAAAACAGTGGAGGGTACGATGTGATTTTGCGAGACGATACATACATATTATAGACGAGGACGCGCGTCGCGTCTAGTACCGGAAGGAGGGAGATGCTAGGTATTTTCCACTCCATGCACTCACGATCGGCGCGCCGAATCCGAATGCCACGATGTAATATCGAGTGACCCAAAGGTCCCCGAACAGATTGTGCCACACGTCGTACCCCGCCCTGATATTCTCGTTCTGCGTCGCCATGTCTATGATGGGATCGGTCCCGTTGCCGTTCGGGTTGACGACCGCATTCAGCGCCGCCGTGCCCTCGTCCGTGAAGACGCATCGCCACATTAGCTCGTAGGTGTCGACCGCGAACCAGGAGTATCCCTTGCCCCGGTTCACGCCAGCGGACGTGTAGGCCCGCTCGGGATCGCCGTCGGGGTAGCACGAGTCGGCGGTGCAAATCAGGGTGTTGTTGCCGAGCGCGGAGTAGTTCGCGACGGATATGTCTGCGTCGGTGACGAACGACCCGGAGACCTGGTAGAGTCCGTCGTACGTCACGAGGGTGTAGGGATCGGCCTTGCCGTTGAGGTTCGGGCACCTTTTCACGCAAACGCCGCCGCTGTAATCGTTGACGTAGTACAGGTACGGATAGTCGGTCATGTCGATGGATCCCTTCTCCGTGCCGCAGACTTTTTGCGCATCGTAAGTAGCGAGCGTCCACGCGTGTGGCCGGAATTCGGCTCGTGAGATTGCGACACGGATGCGCGGAACTGCGAATAAAAAAAAAAATTCGATATGAAAATGACTCACGATTGCCGGCATAATCCAAGGGATAAAGTATCAGGCGATAATCGCCATTCTGCATGGCGTATATTCCCAGCCCCGTCATCGATATCCACATCATCCACAGCAGCAGCGTGAAGATGACGTCGGTGAAGCGACGCCTTGCCGTGGGACCGCTGAAGTCCGGCGGGGCCGTTAGCTTCTCGCCCATGTCCTCGTCCTTCGTCATGATAGATTAGACGTAGTTGTCACGGAGGGGGGAGGAGTGATGGAGAGGGAGGTGGACGATGAAGCTGATGATGGTAATGCGCGGCCGGGGCGGGAAGGGGCGGGCGGGCGGGGTCAATGAAATTCAAAGTGCCCAAGAGCTAGCGGGCGGGATGATGATGCGCCATCTCTCCGTAAGAAAAAACAATGAGAGCAGCAACGATCACGACACGACTTCCAACGATCACCTCCCACAGAGGAATCAGTATGTATCCATCGCATGTATCTACTCCTAAGAGGCACGCGATGGATGGCTCGACGACGATGAACGGCAGGGGCAACCTCGCGTACGGCCTCAATTCGCGCAACAACAAGCGCAAGAAGGGGGGGCCGATCAACTTCCTCGGGAGCGACGATTCCGACGATTCCAACGGCGACGGCGGCGGCGGGGGCGGCAGGGGCGCGGTCAACCGAGAGATCGCCGCCGAGCAGGCCGCGCTGCGCAGGCGGGCCGAGGCCGCCGCCAAGGGCGCGGTCGCGCGCGACTACGACGCCGAGTACGACTCGTTCTCCTCCTCGGGCAGGGAGGAGAAGGAGGAGGACGACGGCGGCGGCTATGATGATGCGGCAATCGTCCCGACGACGACGACGACGACGGCGGCGGCGGGGGGAGGGGGAGGGGGGGCGACGAGGGCGAAGCCCAGGTACATCGCCGGCCTTTTAAGGACGGCGGAGCGACGGAATCGCGAGCACGAGGTCCTGCACGAGCGGAAAGTGATCGGAGAGCAGGCCTCGGACGTGGATCCCGCGTACGAGGGGAAGGAGACCTTCGTCACATCCTCCTACAAAAGGAAGATGGAGGAGAGGGAACGATGGGCGAAGGAGGAGGAGGAACGGACTAGACGAGAGGAGGAGTACGACGCGAAATTGAGGGAGAGGAGGGGAGGCTTGGCGATGGGTAGTCTCATGCTCGGCGTCGTCGGGAGGAACTTGCTCATGGAGGGGGGAGGGGGAGGGGGAGGCGGAAGCGATCGCGATCGCGATCGCGGAGGCGGAGGCGGCGCGGACGAGAACCTCGCGGATCGCCAACGTGCGGGGGAACGATACGAGAAGGAGGATCGACGCGGCGCCGATGAATGGGATGAAAATCCTCGCGCGGATCGCGGCGGGAATACGGATCGCGGGGGCACGCCGACGACTGCGGACGATGCCGACGCCCCCTCCGACCGCGACGACGATCGCCGCATACGCGAGGGGCGCGGGTCGTGCCGCACGGCGGAGCCCGGACCGGCACGACGTTGTCGTCCGCCGTCCTCGTCGTCAGCGCGCGCGGGAGGTGGTGGGAATGACGCCGCCTCCGCATTCGCCTCCGATTTAACGACGACGACGACGACGACGACGACTCGAGGGATGGACGACGATGCGAAGGGGGAGGAAAGCCGACGACGGATATTGGAAGAGCGCGCGACGAAGATTCGTGATGCCCGAAAACGATACTTCGAGCGAAGGGGAAGGGGGACTGCTACCGCAACGACGTCGTGAATGAAAAGGCGGTTATTGTCGGGAATAGAATGCTAGAAATCTTGCGCGCCATATCAATAAGAAAGACGCTCCATGAAAACGAAAATGCAGCAGCTGAACAATAGAACAATATGTTGCTTGAGCTGCTACATATGAATACGATCACTTGGTATTGAATATATTATTCATATAATCAACCTTTCGTACGACATAACGCGCCAGGTTACCATCCACCCCAACTCTCCTCCATCTTCTTCATCTCCCAGTACAGGAATCGACTCTTAACTATTATCATGCGCGGCATACTCGACCACGGTTCGTTCATGACCATCCTCAGACAATCCAGCACGCCGTCGATTTCCCTGTTCCCATTGATATCGATGCACATCACGGAGGGCGCCGACCCGACGAGCTGTTGCTCGCATAGGGCGCGGACGGAGGACATTTCTCCGGGCACTAGCACGTCCCCGATGACGAATTTGCACCGGGGATATCTTTCATTTTTGCGCAATGGTGGTGCCACCGCGCGTTATCGGGGATGAGGAATTACGTGGAAATACAAAACATCGTCATCGACAGACCACGTACACATCGTGACGGCTATCGATTTACATTACGCTTACCATTGGTTGATGATATCGATCGACTCTTTCGGCTTGTCGACACCCAAACACAACACCCTCCCCTCATTGTTGCTGTGGTCTTCGTCATCGTCGTCATCGTTCTCTTCCTCCTCCTCTTCCTCCTCCTCCTCGACGTTCGCCGACGAGGGCGGTGACGGCGGCGACTCACGGGGCACGTCCCCAGCCCCCTCCAACGCGGCAAGGAAAGGGTCCGCCGCACCCCCCGCGGCGGCCTCGGCCCGCCTGCATAGCCCAGCCTGCTCTGCGGCAATCTCTCGGTTGACCGCGCCCCTGCCGCCCCCAGCGTTGTTATTTACTGGACACTGAAGCGAGCGAGGAAGCTATGCCGCAGATCTGTGCTTCCTCCCCTCTCGTCTCCCCCCCATAACTCTTCTCAAGTAGGAATCAGTACGAAATCACCAAATCTACAGCCAAAAAAGATTTTCGCCCTCTGGAAGGGATTTCCGCCCATTTGGGGCATAAATCCCTTCCAGAGGGCGAAAATTTCAATTGTTCGGTAATCTGTAGTAAGCGATAATAGTTACTGAAAAAGGTAGAATGCCTTATGGCACCAAAAAGGGGTCACCGGCATCTCAGACTGCCGCACCACAATAAGTGCGCGCCCCCAATATTCCCTCAACCCCAGCATCACGCGCTATCACAAACAAGCCCCTCTGCGGCCTCCCGGCTCCTCGGTATGACCTCCCTCCTGCCTTCTACACTTGGTATCTCCCCATTCCCCATCCAGATCACCACCCGGTGGAACCACGGACAGCGTCGTTCACCGCTGAGCTCTTAACCTCTAGAGATAGTAAGCCTTGACCCTCCCGCCGAGGCCTTCGTCGCCTTCCCAACCCCCCCCCCCGCCCCCCCGCCCCCCTTCCCTTGCGTTGCGTTGCGTTGCGTTCCAGGGAGGAAATATCATGACGGACGTCTCCGCGACCGTCCGCGACCTGATCCAACGACGCGAGTGGGACGAGCTCGTCTCCGTATTGGAGGCGGTGGTCCTCCTGCGCCCCGACGACGGCAATAACGAAGACGAGGCGGGGGAGACGTCGACGACGCGACCCCGGGAGGGACCGCGATGGGGTCGTCGGCCGTCGTCGGCGTCCTGGTCGTCGCTGCTCAATGCGTTTTGCGCCGCCGCCATTGGGGGGGGGGCGTCGAGGACGACGTCGTCGTCCTCGTCGCGAAATGTCGACGACGACGGCGCGTCGTCGTCCTCGTCGAAGTCCCCCCGCGCACGACGCCGACGACGAACGCGTCCGTCGTCGTCGTCGGTGACATCGATCCTGTCGCTGCTGCTGCTTGCGTCGCCGGGGTCTTGCGACGGGACCGCCGTCGTGGACCACGACGGCGACGAGGACGACGATGGCGAAGGGAACACGATACTGCATCGGGTGGTCGACATGATCCTAGGCGTCTCCGCCGCGGGGCGGGGACGTCGTCGCGGCGCCCCCACCCGGCGGCGGCGGCGGCGGCATCGTCATCGTCGGTCGCGCGACGGTGGACTCGCCGTCTTTCGCGCGCTGACGGGCGCGCGGCCGGACCTGCTCTCGAGGACGAACGCGCGGGGTCAGACGCCGCTGCATCGCCTACTCGACGACGACGGGGTACGTCACGACGGGACGACGGCGGTACTGCGCGCGCTGGCGAGGGAGATGGCGGGGTCGACGTCGACAACGAGGACGACGACGCGGGACGACGACGACGACGACGACGACGTCGAGGATCGCGCGACCGCGGCGACGACGTCGCGATCGGAGGCCCGGCGGACGATGATGCGCGTGCGCGACTCGCGCGGACGGCTGCCCCTTCACTGCGCGGCCGCCTGTCCCTGGGTCGATGAAAGGACCATCCGGGCCCTGGTCGATGCGTATCCCGAGGCGTGCCACTCGCCCGTGGACGCGTCGTTTTCGTCGTCGTCGCAGATGACGCGGTGCTTGGAGTATTATCGCGGGAAGGACCTGGCGATACATATCCTCCATCGACGATTGACGGGCCGTCCCATCGTTTTGACATTCGACAATAATGACTACGACGACGACGACGACGACGACGACGGCGACAACTACGACGACGAAGAGGATGACGACGGGAGTGGTGATAGCGACTGTTCCTCCGTAGTAGCCGAGAGCATCGAATTATCGCAGTTGGAATTATCTCAATCCCGCTGTGGCAGTGGCAGCTGTGGTGGCAGCTCCTCTGCTGGTATCGACAACGGACGTCAACGACAACGTGAGAGACAACGACGACGGAGGCGGCGGATGGACGCCTCTGATGAGGACGATGAAAGCGGCGGCGGCGGCAACAGCGACAACGGCCGGGATGAAAATCGCCGCAGTTACCAAAACCGGGGCGCGATATCCGCGCTGTTGGAACCCCTCGTGGCGGCCGCAAACGATGCCGATGTCAATCGCGACGAGGCAGCAAGATTGGCATGCGCTGCAACCGGATCATCCGGCGTAGCCCCCGCCGCCGCGAAGGACGCGCACGAAGGCGGCGGCAACGACGACGTCGACGACGACGACATAAACAGCGCCATGCTGTCCTCGTTGAAGAACTCAATTTACAACATGTCCGTACGCAGCTTGGACGCCGCCACGTCGTCACCGACGACGATCCTGCTTCCACTGCACATCGCCGCGCTCCACGGTGTCTCTCACGAGATACTGGAGGGATTGTGCCACGCTTACCCAGAGGGGGTGGCCACGCCTATGATCGTATCACCCTCGCATCAGAAACAACTTCCGATCGAACTGTTTGAGGAGGGACTTGCGGGATGCGAGGTGAGGAACGCCACCAACGACGTCAATTTCTTGTCATTGAGCGCCGATTACTTCAGCAGGTCGGACTTGCTATTCTCGTACTTCCCAGAGGCGGTATCATCCTCCTCTTCGCGGGCGACGTACTTTATAGACAAGGCAAGGTTGGCGAGGTTCGAACTATTGATACGATCGGAGGCTCGCCATCCTCCCGACTCAAACGGTTTATTGTCAGACATGGCCGGCTCGGTTTGGTTGTTCATATGTCGTAGCACTAGCAGCAGCGGTGCGAAACCGCGAAAGTCTTCCGCCGCCCTCCCGAACTTTTACGCTCTCATCGGCCGGATACTGTCCGGCCTTGATCCGCATTCGGTCCAGCGGCTCCATTACGTACGAACAACGTCGATACCCGATGGCGTTCTCGTCCCCCCCCTCGGCAACGGACGCACGGTGTTGGAAGAGGCGAGGGAACGCTCGTCCAATGGATCCATGGTGCACATGCTCAAGGAGAATTTCTTTCATAGCAGTGTTCTGTCATACCTCGACTTTCGCGATGCATTGTCATATTCGGCCACTTGTCGAAGGTCGTGGACGCGCGGCGTTCGCCTGCTCGAGGAAGGCGGCGAAGGCAGCAGCAA
Organism: Stephanodiscus triporus; assembly: GCA_036939755.1. NCBI lineage: Eukaryota > Bacillariophyta > Thalassiosirophyceae > Thalassiosirales > Thalassiosiraceae > Stephanodiscus > Stephanodiscus triporus. The sequence continues at coordinate 9,678 of JALLAZ010000216.1, forward strand.
GAATGGGATTGAGACTATGGATAGAAAAGGATCGTGGAAGTTATCCGAGGATTGTAGTCAGTTGGATACACCATTACAAGGAAAAGAACGGGCGAGGAAGCTGTCACGTTTGTGGCAAAAGTTGGAACTTCCTTTTGTTACGAGCTGCACGCACACAGTGTTCATAAGCTGCAATATAACATATCAAAGTTGGGATGAGAAGAGTACGTGTGTGGGTGGAGGGTTGCTTGTCGTAGGCGAAGATGTCATAACGAATGGACGATCTGGGACTGTCGTGGCATCTGATCCAGTTAAGGCAGCAACGGCAAGAGGCGACGGGAAACATCCTCCATTTTCGCCTCGCGTTTGTGTTTCATTCAATCATTCTCCGGGTCGCAGCTATACCCTTTGGTACTACGGTAGTGAAGGTCACACACTGACTATATCCAACTTAGCAATCCGGCAGCTTGTTTATGCTTGCGATTACAATGGCCACAACCCGCTTCATGTGCTGCTTTCCGAGGGGGATAATCCCAGCAACATCGCGTATCAAATCGGTGCCCTCGTTGCCGCAGGGTTCGGATCGAATCTTCCGATTCATTATGCGTTGAAGGTGGGTGTACTCGAACGGACGTTGCGGTGTCTCATTGAGGCCATTCCGGCAGCTCTCCTCGACATCGATGGTGATCGGCGTACGCCGCTTCACGTGGCGTTTGACGGTTCGCGCATGCCGTACCTTGGTATCGTACAAGCGCTCCTGACAAGCCCCGGCGTGAACGCCTCTCAACTCAAAGACTCACGCGGGAAGTTGCCTATACACATAGCCGCCGAACGTGGTGCCGGGGAAGCGCTCCTTCGAGTGTTGGTAGATGCATATGCCGATGGATGTTATCGTCTTACAGGTAAGGAACAAGCAACTTTGGACAATTGAATCTTTTACGTATGTATGAACTCTTCTCACTGTTTGTTTATAATTGTATTTTATGTTGAATTCCAAGATGATGGCGATTTACCCCTTCATTTACTGGTGCGAAGCGGATCCGCTACCCAAGTCACGGTGGAACTCTTGATACGTCCGATAATTTATAACCCCACAATTTGTTCGTATCCAGGAAGCTTAGGGATAAATTTGCCTCTCCACAGTGAGTGTTGAAGAACTGAAACACTGGTCCTTTGTATCATACTTGTTTTATCCTTCAATACCCTCACAAAGATTGGCTGGTTTTTAGTTGCGTCTGAATATCGCTGTAAATACAGCATATTTGAAGGTCTGCTTACGTCTTACAGCGAAGGAGCTAATATTAAGCGTCAGCTGGTGCGACCCGATCCCACAACCAAAAGCGAAGAAAAGCAGGGGAAAAAAGATGCCAAGTATGCCCTTGAGATATTCGAAGAAGGCCGTGGGTCATGTATGAAATCTAATGTGGGTGCTCAATCGGCTCTCGGAGAAGCAGAGTGAGTGATGACTTCCCAGGAAGGACCGCTATTTTGTTCTATTGACATTTCTTCGACTAATATCTCTCTGACCCGGTAACGCTGCAGTTTCAATCTTCGATCAGACTTGATATTCGTACACAACCCGAATGTTCCAAAGTCCAGCCAGCCATACTTCACAATTTACTTCAGGGATGAAAAAGATCGCATCGAACGGTTGGCCGCCGTCATCAAAAGAGAAGCATCACAATGCAGTCAGAAAGTGAATAATGGAGAATCTGCAAAGCTTACTGAAATGGCGCAGTTGGCATGGTGCTGGATGTGTACGAATGATCACTACACGGAAGTAATCAAAAATATCACACAAAACCTATCGATAGATGCAGTTAGATTTTTGGCCTCGACAGAGAATCCCAAATCTGAGCCAATAACAAACACTCCCATCAAAGATTGCTCAACTCCAAAATGTTCCCTTATATTAAAGTCTCGACTGAGCTTTCTGGGACGCTATATTTTTGATCATGAAAGTTCTCCTCTCCACAAATCAGAATCATGCGTAATCCTTCGCGCGAAAGATATAGGTGCGATGGAAAGTTACATCTCAATTCAATCTTTACTTGAAGCTCCAGACCCAGACATTGACGATTACTCTCATGGATGCGGGAGCGTCTATGGCATAACTGGTGACACCATAGAAATTGATAGATTCATACATTTTGCAAGAAAAATCGGGTTGAGCCAATCTGAGGCGATCGCCGAAATAGAAAAGCTGCTGCTCGATTCCTGCACTTCAGAAAGCATGCCAAATCTGAAAGAAAGCGGTGTGAAAAAGTCTTTATTCAATGATTTCTGCAGAGAACACTCAATTGATGCTAAAGGTTGTCGCAGCGTAGTCGTCAAGTTTATGAAGAGCAAGCACAGCTTCGAGCTGGAAAAGCAGTGCCGCGAAATTCTTTGCGAAAGCGGAAAGTCATATCACATTGTGCCAATTCTCAATCAGTTCTCCTTCGGCAGCAGTGACGAAGGCAATAGTAATGATTTCACCAGGGGTCTATTCGAGGTGGGGCCTCCTTTGATAGACCTGTCGGGGATGAGATTCGGCGTTGTTATGCCTTGTGCAAATGGCGATCTGAGAGACATTTTTTATCGAGAAGGGATTAGCTCGTCAAGTCTGTGCGTTATTTCGCAAAGTGTCGGTGAATCATTGCGAGCTCTCCACAAACAGGGTAAGTGATCGATTGCATATAAACATGTTTTCGCTTTACATAGTTACTCACAGGTTTCTTCTTCAATAATATTAGGCATAACTCACGGTAACCTACAGTTGAGTAAGGTACTACGATTTGGACGGCAGATGGTTCTATCAGACTTTGGCAGTGCAATATTCCTCAAAACTATTGGTGGTATCAATGCGATCGGTGGATCCTCAACGAAACTATGCTCCAGCATTCTTCCTCCCGAAATGATTGCTAAGATTGAATTATCCAACAGAGAAAGTTACAATCGATTCATGAAGTATTGGAGTCATGTCGAAGCCGATGCCAAATATCTTCGAGCTCTCACACCCCACGAAAGAGATTCCATATCGCATTATGTGATGTCATGTAAATCATCATCAGCCACCCACAACAACAAAACTGAGTTAAAAGGCTGGAAGAGTAACATCGCGTCATTGCTTGAATCAATCAGGTTCGAGGATTTGCCTCCTTTCCTGGCTAAATGCAATACCTATGGTCAATTCATTGAGGTTTGGGAGCGAATGTGCGAAAATTTCAATATTTGGGAGTACACCCTTCATCCTCGTCATTCTGACGATCAGTGTGCGTATATGTTGAAGTGCTTCGAGAATAGAATTGGCAGTCCTCAACGAGATGTTTCATTATTACCGTACAAATTGGTACCTCCTTCGGAAAAGGTTGATGTCTGGATTTTCGGTATCTTTATTTACGAGCTTTGCAGTGGTGGTAATCCATTCCACTCGGGGTATCGAGGAGACCTCCGAGGCGCCGATAGTTTTTCTCGTCTCTATGAGTGGAATAGATCAACTGCAGAAAAGAATGTCAGGGAAAACGTACAAGACCCCTTGGCCCAAGATTTGTTATGCCAGATTTTGTTGCCAGCCGACGAAAGGCTTCCAACTATTTCTGCAGTTCTAAAGCATCCTTTCTTTTCCCCAAAATCACAAGAAGCGGAGCGACTCCTAGAGAAGGTTAGTCAATGACAGATTTTTATCTCTCGTCAAATTTTATTACTAACGAATAATTGCATCTTTCATCTGTTCAAAGCACGAGGAAATGCAACTACTTCGCGATAATACAGTAACTGTTCGCAAAGTGAATAAATCATTGTCTCTGATTCTTGATGACTCAATAGAAAAGTACTGCAAGATCGCATTTGCAACTGACCAAATCGCATTTCCATGCTGTCTGATGGTGTTGCCATACGCCCTCAATTTAAATGCGTCTAGCAATAGACCTCTTATATCTTCCAATCCTAAGCTCATTTCATTGGCTGTGCGGCTAGGTAAATGTTTACTTGGAATCAACAAAGCTACTGCAAGAATGTCATTTTGGCTGAGGATGGGTGTAAAAATGCGAGGGCAAGATAGCATCGCATTCAAGTCACAGATGCAAGGATGGTTAATACGTGCTCAAGCAGAACCTTGCGTCTCAATCGCCATGGAAATTGTATCTGCTCTTGAGTGCGAATCAAAGTACGCGATGATTTGCAACGAGGTTCTTGCCTATGATGGCAGCGTTAGCAAAGCGAAGTCTTACATGCGCGACCCCATCCGTGCTGCTCGGAGGGAGATAAAGCAACACTCAGATGATTTAACGGATCTGTATCAATCTATCTCCTACCTCTATCTTGTTGACGAAGTCACTATGCACCCGAGCTGTGCGTTTGGGAGGAGCAAAGGCAGTGTGTATCCAATACAACTTGAGCCCAACCCAAAACAAATTGTGAATGTTCTTCTACCTTTCATGAATATAGTCGTTATGAAAGCTCTGGCAAGAAATGGTTTTGACGGGTTGGCTTCTCTCTTGGGTTTGCCTCCTAATTTAGGTATCCACGAATCTTGGAGGTCATTCGAGCCCGGACTTTTGCATAGCATGAAGAATTCTGCTAGTATTGAAGAATTTGTCTCTCTTCAAAGGATTATCAGAAATGATGATCACGTCTCTCGTGACGATGCATCTCAAAGCTATCACAGTGGATCAAGTGCTTTGCATGACGGTGCAGGCAACTTTTCGTTATCTTCTCTCTGCTTAATTGATTTTGACCTCTCTCCAGGCGACCCTGCTATTGCTGGCATTCCAATGGAGCTGCTGGAGTTCCTATTTAGAGAACGTGATCCTGATAGACAGTTTGGAAAGTTGAAACGTGTCACATCAGCCAGCCAGAGCAAAAGTCTTGGTCTTTGGACCAGTGTAGAAGCCATAAGACAAATGCAAAGTATGGTGGAATTAGCAGAATTAGAGGGGCGACTTACAGAGTTGAAACTGTCGCTTGATCAAGCCGAAGTTGCTGCTGTAGAATATGCAAATCTTTTGAGAATTAGACGAATGATGGAAAAGAAGATTAATGTAAATGGCGCCGCTTTGTCTCTTGGTGAAGGTGTATTTTCTGCTGATGTCTACAATGACTCCTCTGAAATTTCACCAATCAAGGGCAAGGAAGAAGCACATCCACACTCGAGAAAACCACCTGTACATGAACAGCAGCCTAAGTATGAAGATATGAGAGAACAGGTCCCAATGCAAGATCTGGGAGATCACAGAGGCAACAGCAGTGTCAGTACAGAGTCATCACTTGGAATTTCTACTCATGTAATGCCCCGCACAATGACTACTCCGCATCAGGGAGAAATAGTAGAGATTTTCAATCACAGAATGCCTCATCAAACTCCTTCCACTGTTCAAAATCAAACAACCGATGCGGATGAAGCTGGTTTGAGAAAGAAAATGAGAAAGTCAAAACGAAGGTTCAGGCCATGGTTTACTGCATGCTGAGGGAATAGACTTTTGAATACTACAAGCGGAAGACAAATAATCAACTCTCGTTCAATTCACCATCGAATCCTGACGAGAATCCACTTTGTCCTCACTTTGGTCATATGAATTGGAAGACGCGGACACACATGGAGGAACAAATAACATATTACACAGACACAGGGCACTAATCACTTCTCCTGTGTCCTCAATCATACACAGGACACACACACATAATTGATTTCATGTCTGGGAGGTCCAAGAGCAATGCAAAGAACTTGGCACTTGTCCGCCAACAACAAATTCAACCCTGTACGAAGGAACATATTCCTTGTTCTTGATCTCCGCCTTGCAACAAAACTTGACGGATCAGTAAGAGAAGCTTTAAGAGAAACTCATCCATTCAAACCCGGCTTCGAATGAGAGCTTACTACGAACGAAGCTAGGGGGTGGTAGTGATACTACCCTTTCCAACATACTCGCATTTATCAAAAACTCTGGGGCAATTACTGTTCTCCTCACAACATTCTTTCACACTTTTGTATTCTTTTTGGGGGAGCGGAAGAAATTTATCCCTATAATAAGAAAATGTAAGAGCACCGCAGCCCCAATAGCATCCTTCAAACCAAGCGTAGTGATAAAACAGCTCCTTATTGCAGTATTTGTCTTCTTTGTCACACAACTCATCAAGAGAAAAGCAAAACCCAGGTTGACTGTACTCGGGGTATTTCTTGCAGCATTCTTCCACAGACTTGGAGTCGGTTTCCGAGACAACAGAATCATCTTCTTCAGGAGAATGATGCTCACACGTTGGGTACAACCCATCAAAGAAATGGTATAAAAGGCCATTTCTTGAGTTCATCGAAGCCTAAGAGTCGAGGCCCTCAGCAATCTCCACACCGCTTGATTTCTTGCTTTCGCGCTCAATGCCATCAACCATGGCACTGCAGTTGCACCCAGCAAAGATGCTATGGGCCAAAATAATCTTGGTGAATGCCTTGAGGGACATGTTGGCATGCACTAAATGGCCTACTAAATTGCTGATGTTGCGCAGTTGCTGGAATTATTATATATTGGTCCATAACCCCCCCCCCCAAAGCTGAATTCGGCTTTGTACATAAGGTTTTTCAAAAAGTTCTACCAGCAGATTTGTCTCGTCAAGCTGCGTTATATAAATTTTGATGACATATGGGTGCTACGATAGGGTCAAAGATAATGTTGAAGTTACAAAAAACTCCTAAAAATGAAAAACTGACTCGACCTTGTCATTCAGGCCTCCGCAGGAAACATTGAAAGCACACCCATTTACCTGGGGCTGGAGTGCATGCACAATACATTCTGATCTTTTTACCGCAACCATACATGCACATGTACTGCTGGTAATCCTGACTTGCAGTGCAATGCCAATTATGATACTCTTTCACTTTCTTTGGAGCCGTAAGGGATGTATGGACCAACCCGACAGCCACATCTCCCGCTGCCTCCTCCTCCGATATGATCCAGTTGTTCCTGATGAGTTGCCATGCCAATCGCTGATGGAAAACAAGGAGTGTGGGGCAGCCAGGAATGGAACCATTTGCAAAAGCAAAATACTGAAGAGCCAGGAATTCATTCACCTCCAAAATTGCCAAAATGAACAAGAACACCCAAATCTCCCATCGCTGAGTGATCAAAGTGTCCTCAATTGATGGCAGACCATGGCGAAGGTTGTTGTGATCGTCAACGACATGACAAAAGCAGAAGTGTCAGTCAAATGGACAGGCATACCTGAACCAACTGATGACCTTAACCCCATCTTCTATCCACTTGCACACAGTCTCCTTGCACGTCTCCAATGCTGACAACGGGTCGCCTGGGGGGTGCGTCATTTCCCTCAACCAACTCAATCAAAAACGTAATGTTCGACAACACACAGCACGCAGTGTGGAAATTGTTGTCAAATGGGTGTGGCTTTCAGGGACAAAAGATCCAACCAGGGCGTGTCCACTTATTGTGCCAAATCAACATCAACTTGTTGAGGCATATGACCCATGTGGCTAGGAAAATTGCCACCATTTGATCCTTCCATGCCTTGATCATCTGGCGTACCTGCCAGATTTTATTGACAAAGGCTGGTCTCTCAACATTGGTGACACCAAGATACCGTGTGATAGCAGTGAAACGTTTCCTCAATATATAGGCCTTAAAATTGTTTGGGCATGGATCCTCCTCTTGGTCACAGGGGATGTTGTCATAGTTCCAAAATTGCTCCACCCCATGCACGTCAACATCAGAAGACAGATGCCAAGATAGCAAAGGATTTTGCCAAAAGTAACAGGCGCAGCAACAGAATTGACAACCCCCACACTTGTCTGGTGCAATACAACTTCCGAAAACCACATCATTGGGAAGAAGTGGAGAAAGAGCTGGAGATAATTCTTCCCAATGGGGACAAAGCCTTGATGAAATGATGGTTGGTCATATCTCCCCCCCGCTGTGTGATGATGATCAATGCCATTCCACCCCCATGTTTGACCTTCATACAGCCCACTGTCGATTACCACTGGAGGCGCATCAGCAAGCACTGGGATATTTTTGGGAGCTGGGTGTTGTCATAATCAATCTCAGATCCTTCATTGTGGACTCGCACAATATCCTAAGCGTGTTTTTGCACAAAGTAGAAGTCATCATCAATTGTGTTGTGTGTAGCAACAACAGAAGGACAGTGGGAGCAGTGGGAACAGTCACAACAGCGGCGACAGGCTCCCACAACACATCGGGATAACCCTCTGTTATGATGACAACAAATTTTTGTGCCGCACTTAATTCAAAGCCGGAGATGCTCGGTCATGTGAAAAAATATGTCGTACAAATGCCCTCTTCTTGTGGTACCAGATCGTCAACACACTGGTTTGCCGATGCATTGGGGATAGCTGCTGTGACAGCCTGTGATGAGCGGAGCCTCTTGACTAGGACAGAGCAGGTGGCACCCTAACCGGTCCGTAGGGATCGAGTTCGTGGCATGGTGGTGTTGAATATTTTGTGATTGTTTGGAGCTCTGAGGAAAATCTACATCACCACATATTAATTCCTACTTGAACCTTTTCTTGTCGCTGAAAAACACCCCCCAACCACCAATTTGCAAATTAATGATGGTGAAAAAACACCATAATACATCGGGGCACATGCAAATTGACCCCCTAAACATTGGCCTGCTTGGGGGGTCACTAAGGCAGAGTGACTAGACACCATGGCAAACATCAATTTATTTGTAAAAAAAGGCCAGCAAACCAAAGCTGAATTCAGCTACTTTTGCTGAATTCAGCTAGGGATACAGGCACACCGATATGGTAATGATGCGATGAAGGTGTTTTCAATCTTAACTACATATAGCTAAGTAGATAAATGAGAAGAATAGCAGTCCAGTTTGCACTCAAAGTGGACTTTTTATCTCTGATTCATCAAGCTATGTGGGTCTGAAATTGCAAGTTTTCAACTCCCAAAAGTTCTAGCTGTGGGCTAAACCTCCGGGAGTGGTGGGTGGGTGAAAAAAATAGCCTTGAAACGATGAAGGCAAGGGTTGTCAATTGCTTTCCGCAACCCCCAAAAAAGCTATGACTGATTCGACTTGCCTCATTCGAGGAGGCAAGTTTGAATTTTGATCTTTGCATGGTGTTCCCACGCAGAGGAAAAGAACTCTTTAGCCATGAATGTGTGGCTCTCACACGAATCGGAATTTCTGGGCAATTTCTGTGCCCAGACAGACTATTTTTTCTCAAAAAGGAGATGGTGAGGTATTTTAAGATTCATAGCTCACATTTTCTTTTCACTAAGATTGATACTCTCAGAGAACGCGGGCACCATGAGTTTGTCCATCGTACTCACCGCTAATTTTTCTGCGGCTACTGGCAATTTCCCCTGCTGGGGGAAAAACTCATTGCACCTGGAATGCAACACATAGAATCATGCCAACGCAAGCATAAATTCCCCGCGAGGGCAGGCGCGCGTTCCTCATGAAATGGGTGACTCCCCACCCACTTGGTACGTTCAAATTCATTAAGGGGGGGGGAGATATACAACAATCCACTGGGGCAATTTGAGGGGGTTTTCGCCGTTTTTTTTGCCGGGGCCCATGCCATCACGTACATAGCCGCCCATGTGGGGAAGATGCCCGTTCCAAGGGCAGGCGCACGTTCCTCATGTTATGGGTGACTCCCCACCCACTTGGTACGTTCAAATTCATCAAGGGGGGGGAGATATACAACAATCCACCGGGGCAATTTGAG
>JALLAZ010000217.1:0-25404 GCA_036939755.1 Stephanodiscus triporus
TCTCCCCCCCCCCCCCCCCCCCCCCACATCACCTCGAAAGTGTACAAATGCATCGCGGCTTCATCGATCTTCGTCGTCATGTGCTTCCTCCGCGGCTTCGCGATCGACGACCCCTCCGCATCCTCGTCGTCGTCCTTCACGAGAGAGAACGTTGGATACCTCGTCCTCAGCTCGACCCTGGGGATAATAATCGGCGACGTCCTATGGCTCGAGGGACTGCGCCTCCTCGGCCCGAAGCGCGTCATCGTGATCGATTCCGTCAGGCCATTCGGGGCGGCGCTCCTGGGATGGGTCGTGCTCGACGAGGCGTTGGGTCCCGCGGCGTTCGGGGGGATGGCGCTGACGGTGGCGGGGGTGGGGATCGTCGCCTGGGAGGAAGGGATGACGGAAGACGACGACGCGATGACGACGACGACCGCCGCGACGAGAGGAAATGTCGTCCCGACGACGAGGCCGGTGGACCGCCGTCGGGACGACGACGACGTCGGACGTCGGACGGCGGACGGGCTCGGCGGGATCGACTCGCTCGACGGCAAGGAGGGGGCCGTCGTCGTCGCGCCCCGTCCGGACGATACCGCGCGCGTCTCCCTCTCCGCCGACGAGAATTCCGTCGTCGAGAACGACGGAGACTATCGCGACGGCGACGGCGACTCGGCGGGACGTGGACGGCGACGACGCGGATACGCCTGCACGATCGTGAACGTGTTCGCCGATTCGGCGGGATCGTTGCTGACGAAGATGCACGGGGGGGGGATGACGACGTGGTCGATCAACCTGATACGGTTCGGATACGCGGGTGTGGTGCTTGGGGGGTATCGGCGGCGATGAGGATACGCGAGAAGATGACGACGTCGTCGCGACGACCGTCGTTGGGATCGTCGTCGGGAGGAGGGGACGGAGAAGGACATGGAGGGACGGAACGGCAAAAAAACGACAATGGTCGCGACGCATCAATTGACGGCACTGACGATTCAATTCACGCTGTCGCCTCGTGCGGTCCGCTTGCCCCCCCGCAGTGGTATGAATTGCCGACCTTGACGAGGAGGGGATGGCTCAATATTAACGCGGGAGTGGTGTTGGTCACATTCCTCTGCCCAGCATTTTCGAATTACTCCCTCTTCCGATTGGCGCTAGGACTCGCGGTGGCCTTGGGGAGCGTGGGGCCCCTGTATGGCCTCATCCTGGACTGGCCCTTCAGGGGCAGGAGGCCGACAGCGTACGGTTGCGCCGGAGCGCTTTTGGCCATCGCGGGCGTCGTGATACTTTGCCTCTGGGGCACATGAACGTAGCACAGTAATAATGACAGCACAGTGTTGCTTCTATTCTGTTGTTAATTCAAACCGGTCGAATTGCCACAACAGTTCGAGATAGGGGGCACTAAAGGTTGCGAGCCGAGTAGGTCCGCACATTTGAGGTGTTTTTACGACTGTCCAGTAGTTGCCAAACAAGAATTAGTTCCACTAGTAAACATTTGTTCACATATCATCATCGAATAAAAAAGTCAGTGAGAGCACCCTCAGCGCATTTCAATACCTATTCAATGATTCATTTATCTGCTGGTACGTGCGAATCTCGGGGGCAAACAATGTCATCTGCGCTCGGCCATCAAAGCTGGTTTTGCTCGGGAAAGTCCGGTACCTCCGAGATGTTATCAAAAAGGATCTTCCTCTGGCCGTTCCGGGCATCCCCGAACTGATGCATCATCTCCTGCAAAACGGTCTTTCCCTTTCCCGCCGCAAGGAGGATGACCATCAAGTGTTCCAACGCGAGATGCTCGGCACGAAATTTCGCCCGTATGAGAGGAACGTGGGTTTTGTTTTCATCGCAGTGCGTGACCCCTCGCTTGTAATGAGGGCCGATCCATTGCGCCTTTAGGTGATTCTCGAAGCCCGATTGGTAAACGCTGTTTCTGGCGATTTCGGAGACGTCTGTCATGGATAGATCAAAGGATGCTCGAGCGACGGAATATTCTACAGACAGTCGGCAGACAGTGACGGAAAGACGGATAGGAGGAGAAACAAACACTAAATGAGCCTTGATACGATCTCACCTTCCAGCAAAGCATCGTCCGACATGTGAAAGAGCAGCGGGTCGTCTGTTGACAGCGTTACATTGAGCCCACGTTTGAAAAAATTTGGAAACGGATTCTGATTTAACTTCCGAAAGAGGAAGTTATTCGAGAGCGGTGAAACCGATAGTCCAATCTGTTATATACGTGTGGTGTGTCAGCGTTTAGCCAATTGATGTGGTTTCCTGGGCTTATGCGAGTGATTTGTGCAATTTTAACACATACCTGATCCAAGTAATATAAATACTGAAGCGAAACCTGCTTATCCAGATTGATGCCGTGATTGATGGACAGGCTCAGCATGTAAGTCGCGGCTAAATGCATCGGGTCTCCCGTTTCGCCTGCATGAGGCCTGAATGAAAATGTATTCAGACCTCTCGACTTCCTGACCCTGTTCAAAACTTCGATGTTCGCCCACAGATAATACATTTGCCAGCTATACGCGGGGTTGTCTTCCCTCTTCCAAGAAGAAGGCAAACAACACGAAAGTGGTGCCTCTAGGGCGCCCTCGTCGTCCACGCTGTCGAATCCAACGATATGCGACAAAAGCTCCGCCACCTCCGGGTGCTTTTCGGGATGCAGCGTCGCATCGAACAAGGGACAGAATAGGTTCTCCAGCATATCCTGAAACGAGTGATTACCCTTGCCCTTTTGGCAATACACGCGCCACAGACGTGGCACTTGGACGAGCCAGCGATTGTGAGATGATAGCATGTTCCCGCATTCCCAATCGCGCAATACCCACTTGGCAAGCTTCTTCCACTCGTCGCTCTCCATGCCGTAGATAGACAGTCTCATCTCGGCTGCCGACGCGTGTCCCTTCGCCTTCTCGTGGCGTTGTAAAACCTTCTTTGTCAATTCGGCGAAGAACCTGCGATTGGGGGAATGCACCACCCGCTTCAGTTTACGACGAGATCGCGTCGAATGATGAAGCAGTAAAACACGCGCACGCACCTGCCATCGATGTGGTTGTCCGTCTTCAGGAATATCTTCCTCATTTGGGCCATGCGAAATGGACTGTACTTGTCGTTGAAGTTATCGAAACGTTGGTACGTCGAGTAATCCGCAAGTACGCTGAAGGCGTCGATCGTGAGGTGATCCGAGTCCAGGCCCGCGCGTCGGAACACCTCCCTCAGCGTCTGACCGTCCTCCATCACGACGGTATCCCCCTCGTTCTCGAGCTTGTCCCTGACGAAGTTGACGAACTGCTTCGCGCTCGCCGCCGCCGCCAGGTGTATGTGGTTGTCGACCTTCATCGTGCGGTAGAAGTCCGTGCCGAGGAGCTCGCTCTGGGCCTCGTCCTCGACCGCGCCGTTGACGGTCACGTGCATCTTGAACGCCGAGCTTAGCATCTGCAGCCGCTGGAAGGAGAAGGAGCGCAATACCCCCGACGATGCCATCTCCACGAGTCGGTGGTAATCGGATGCGAAGGACGACAGGGGAGGGACGACGACGAGGTTGTTGGTCCGGCGGAAGTCCGCGGCGGCGTAGATTTCGACGACCCCGTCGCTCCCGAAGACGTATTCGAGACGGGGGGACGACGTCGTCGTCTTCGCATCGTCCGCCGTCGACGACGACGACGACCTCGTTCCCCCCGCGGCGCTGGGCTTTCGATCGTCGACGATTTCGCCGTCGAGATCGCGAGGTCGCTCGTTCGTGCGCACAGCGGTCGATCCCTCCTCGGCGGCGTTCGTAGTCCTGGCGGATCCGTCCGCGGCCGTCCTCCTCGTCCCCGCCAACGAGCACTTCACCCCCTCTCCTCCGAAGTACTTCTTCCTCATCAACCTCGCCTCCACGATGGATTTCGCCGCCGCCTCGTGCTCGGGCGTGATGGAGCCGCTGCCGTAGAAGATGAGAGAGCGCGTGAAGGATAGGGATTCGCGACCTGGAAGAAGTGTAAATAGGCAAAACGGGGATTGTAAACTCATAAGAGGGAGGACAGCGAGAAAAAAGGGGGTTTCTCGGAGGAGAGTCGCGTCGCGGATGCAGGGGCACTTACACGGCCAATTCTCGTCCTGGATCGTCGGGAGACGCGAAAGGGTTTAAGGAGAAGTAGGAGGAGGAGGGAGGGGGGAGGGAGGGAGGGAGGGAGATGCGTGAGATGCGATGATAGCATGTGCGAATGGAGGACGAACGGACATCGCCTCCTTATTTTTGTCGCGTCCAAACTCACCGCCGGACGCTCCCTCGCCGGCGGATCCACCACGCGAGCGCCTCCTCCTCCCCCTCCATCGTCGACGCCGTCTTCGTCTGCACATGCCCCTTCGTCCTGAAAACTCTTGTTAGCGATCCTCGCGCTCGACGATCCCCCGTCCAAGTCGTCGGCCATCGCGCCGCCGCCGTCGCCGCCGCCGTCGCCGTCGCGCCATCGTCTCTTGCGAGAATATTTCTCCTCGTCGGCGTGATCGTAGTTCGTCAGGACGCTGTAATCCGACTGCCCGCTCTTCCTCGAATTCTTGCGCAGGCGCAGGATGGGCTCTTGGAGGAAAATCGATGGTTTTCGAGGGAAGACAAAAACAATGACGCGCGAAAAGCCGAGAGGGGGTGGGAAAGGACGACGAGATGAGGAGAGACTCTTTAATATAATATTATGACGAATCCGATTCCCGATCCCCCCCTCCCCTCCCCTCGGAACTACTCACCTGGAACGCTATCTTCGTTGACATTCATTTGTTTTGTTTTCCCGGTCGATCGGTCGGTCCCCGATGATGGGCGGGTAGGTTTGGAAAGATTCGTCGCCTCCTCCATTCCCGCCAAAAGTTCCACCACTCTATCCAGGACTCCCGACTAGCGAGTGAGCTCCACGAGATTCGAAATTTCCTCTCCGAGTGATCGACGAGTTTCAGTTTTTGTGTGTGTGCTGTGGTGTGGTGGTGTCCGAAGAAGAAGTGATGGGAGTTGGCGCGGATTTATTTATTGGGAGAGCAAACAGTCGTTTAATACACCGCGGCTCTAAACTAGGTAGCGCCCTAAATCATTATCGAGGCTGGACATAATAATTTAATACAATGGCGACGTCCCGCCCTCAACCTCGCGTCGTCGTCGTTTTCGCTCGTCTCGTCCGTCGCATGGCGCTCCTCCCGTCCGCGGCGACGATCGCGATCGCGATAACGATCACGACGGCGACGTGGAATCCGATGGCCGTCGCGTCGGCGTTCGCCCCCGCGGTCGTCTCCCGCCGTCCCCCGCCTCGGGAGGGACTGCGCTTTCGCGAGGCTGTCGACGGCGAAAACGAAAACGGCGAAAACGACGACCCCGTCGTGGCCGCCGCACGGGGAGGGACGACGACGACTACGACGACGACGACGACGAATGGACCGAAGAAGAAACGACGTGCCGCCGTGTCCCTCACGGTGAACGTCAATCCCCGCGTCGTGTCCACGAGACAATTCGACAGCAACGACATACGGATAATTAGGGCGACGAGGGCGACGACGACGACGACGACGCGAGGGGGGGACAGCGAGGAAATCGGTGGCGACGACGAGGACGTCGGCCGGGGCGGTCGATCGAACGACTCGCGATCGTCGTCGTCGGACGACGGAATCATCGACGACGACGTCGATTCCAAAAGTGTCCGTCGACTGCATAAGGCGAGACGTTTGCTCGAGATGGCACAGATCTCTCCGTCGCAGCGATTGGAGAGGATGCAGATGCAGAGGGAGGGGACGAACTACGACGACGACGACGACGACGATAACGACAACATCTCGCCGCGGAGGAGGAGTGGCAACAGCGGTAGCAAGACGGCCGCCGCGGACGATTATTACGCCACCACGGTCGTGCCGATGGGGAGTTACTCCATGCGCTTCGGCGGGTACGGCTCGTTGGAGGAGGAATTGGAAAGGCGAGATACGGTGGAGGTGCAGATGAGGATGGCCGACACGTTCGACAGGTACGATGCGTACATATGCACGAGGGGGTTGGGGGGGGGATGGGGCGGGGGGCCTACGTCGTCCCTAATCCGGTTACGGTTCCGACGTTTCACACCGCGAATATTCACCGGGGTGGGGGGGGGGACGTAGCGTGGATAATCTTGTCGATTCGAAGAGCAGCCTCCTCCCCGGCGGACGGTGGGTGAATGCGAAGAAAGAAATCAACGGGCCGGGCGGACCTCCCCGAACAGCGTCGACGTCGTCCTCTCCCAGATCCGCCTTCATCTCCAAACGGTATTACAAGCCCCCCGGCGTGGGGGACGTGGGGTACACCGGGGCGGAAGCGTCGTCGTTTTCGTCGCCGACCTCCGGGGGGGGGGGACAGGTGGCCGAGCCCCTGGTCCGGTACGACCCCGTCGCGGCCGAGAGGCTGCTATTCGCCCAGCCCGCCAAGTGGCTCGTGCGCAACGTGCAGATCGCGCTGCCCCTGGGGCTGTGGGTGGGTGGGATAGTCCTCGACGTGGCCACGGGCGTCGAGGAGGCCAATCGCACCCGTCGCGCGAGGGAGCTGAATTCGATAATCGCAAGCCTCGGACCGGCGATCATAAGTGAGGGTTTTTTTTTATTTTTCTGATATCGATCGTTTTCGTTTCGTCTCCCCGCCACCCCCCCACCTCCCGTTGATTTGGGGAATTAATCGACTCATGATCGTGTACTTCCATACCATTTCCATTTTCTTTTGTTCGCGCAGAGGCGGGACAGGCGCTCGCGTCCCGACCGGACCTTCTCCCCGGAGAATATCTGGAAGAGTTGCAAAAGTTGCAGGACGACGTGCCCACGTTCGGGAACGAGATCGCGTTCCGCATCGTAGAGGAGGAGCTGAATCAGAAGTTCGTCGACGTTTTCGAGTTGATCGAGCCGGAGCCGGTGGCGGGTACGTGTTCCATTTTGTTTAGCGACGATTTGCGTATTCCGATCGGAGGCGCGAATTCAACTGTGCGTTGTTCACCTTCTTTCTTATCTCCGATTCCAACTCCACTCTAATCTGCACAGCCGCGTCGATAGGTCAAGGTACGTGTGCCATTCGAGCGACGATTCGTTCCATCGAAAAGGCAAGAATTGACCTTTCGTTGCCTCGCCGTTATTTTTATTTCTTTGCTCGCTTGTCTCCCCGTTGGTCAAGTATACAAGGGCAGACTGAAAAGCAATGGACAGACAGTGGCCATCAAAATCCAGCGGCCCAACACGGAAGAGATCGTCGCGTTGGACTTGTACGTTCTTCGTTGGTGGGGAGGAGTGTATAATTCTATATTTAAGCTGCTTGGACGGGATATAAATCTTCAATCAGTGATGGACGACTTCGGCAAATTACTGTACGGCGAGATCGACTACGTGGCTGAGGCGGCAAACGCGCGACGGTTCTCAGAGTTGTACGCCGAAGACGCCATCGCGGACGTCTTCGTGCCGAAGGTCTACGCGGAGTTGACCACTAGGAAGGTCCTGACGATGGAATGGGTTGACGGGTTCAGGTTGACGGACAGCGAGAGCCTAAAGGCCAACAATCTCGATCGCAAGAAGCTCGTGGATACACTGGTTCAGTGCTCGTTGAGACAAATCATGGGCTCCGGTTTCTTTCACGCCGGTGAGTTTGCTCGGTTTATCATCAGTTACTTACTTACTGTCATGCTTCGTCCAACTTTCTCGCCAACCACTCTCAGATCCACACGCCGGAAATCTTCTCGCCACTCGCGATGGGCGACTATGCTACCTCGGTGAGGTCGCTCCTGGTTATCATTGTATCGCATTGAACCCGGCTAATAACTCATCATACAGCTTCGTCGGACTTTTTCCACGACCGTCATCAGACTTTGGAATGATGAGTTATGCCGATGCCACCCAAAGGAATGGATTCCTCCTCGCTGTCGTTCATATTGTCAATCGTGACTGGGGAGAGCTCGTCCGCGTGTATCAACGCCTGGGATTTATTCCGGAAGGGACGGATGTTCGACCGATTGAGTTGGCATTAGAAAAGGCGCTGCCGGATGTCCTGAGCGCCGATATCAGCGAATTGAACTTCAAAAATGTCGTTGGAAAGCTGGGCGACATCATGTACACTTATCCCTTCTCCCTTCCTCCATTTTACATTAGCATCATTCGCTGTCTTGGCGTGTTGGAAGGACTTGCAATCCAAGTTGATCCTAAGTCGAGAATCATCAGCGAGGCCTATCCCTACGTGGCAAATCGCGTCTTAACGGATGATTCGCAGGAGGAACTGAGGGAGGCGTTACGTAGACTTATTTTCACTGCGGATGGACATATACGATGGAGTCGGCTGGAGTCGCTGCTCGACGAAGCAAAAGAGTCAACTGGCTTTGACATTGTGCCAGCTGTAAGCAAGCTGGTCGACTTTGTCATTTCGAGTGAAGGTGGGGGGCTACTTGATGACATTGCCGACCAGATTGTCTTGGAGGCTGATTCTCTGGCCCGAGATACTGTGCTGTACATAACAAATGCAGTAGGTTTATTAGCAAAGGCAGATGCACAAGCGGCGGCGAAAGCTTTACGTTCATTGTTTGACCATTTACAAGACAGGCAAATCAATGAGCAAGAAGGTGGGAAAGATTCGCCATCATCTGCCACCACAGCCATTGCCAAACTCTTAAATAGCATAGTAGAAACTCTCCCCGAACCAACCCCGGCAATGCAGCGAACAATGAAGATCGGACAAGTCTTAGGAACACGAGGTGTATCTTCCTTGGCAGCTACATCAAATAGCAACAGTGCCGCTGCTGACACAGTCAACACAATCAACAAATTTATACCGCTGGTGCGTAAACTCTCGCAAGAACCGAGGGTGACAAGCAAGGCTAGTGAGGTAGTGGCACGTTTAGGCGAACGATTAGTCAGTAGAGGTTTGAGAGTAGCATTTAGATTGCCTCCGCCAGCATTCGAAACAAGTAATTCTGGCAAGGACAAATAAATGATACACACTGCCCTTTTAAGTGTAAGGAGAGAGGACTAACAATCAAATATACATTTATTCCAACACTCCAACACCAGCTATCAAAAGAGGGATAAGAATTGAAAAACTATGACAGATACAGGCAGTTAATTGATGGTGCTTTTTTCCAAAGCCATCCCTCCCTTTCCCCTTTCCCAGTTTACTCACAGTCCCATCTCACTCCAAGAATCCAACCAAGCAAACTCCCTATAATCACAGAGTATCTCGTCCCCTGTCTTTATATCCTCCGTGGCATAGTATTCCATCATGCACATGGTATCTCCCTCTTTTCCGCATCTGACGTTCGGCGGATCCCAATCCTTCTCAAAACGTCCCTCGTTCAGCAGCGACCCGTTGTCGAAGTCAGCCACTATGACGAGGTCACCGTCCTCCTCGAGGGTCTGAACCCACGACCAGACCAGCACGTCGCACGCCGTTCCGGAGTCGAACGGACCGTCCTCGCCATGTCGCTCGTATATGTGGAATAGGAACAGCCGCCAGGTGTGCCCCCTCGTGAAGATGACGGTGTTGTTCGTAGCCTTGAATACCATCTCCCCCTTCGCGATGTCGCGCTTCGCCTTCAGGCCACGCCCCTTCCCGACCGATTGGAAGGGCTCCATTGGCGGATCGAACGAGTCCTGGCCGAATTGATAGGTCCTGTCAGGCTCGTTCTTCTTTTTGGGGAGCGACTTTTTATCAACCTCGGCAAAATCCCGCCAGAGCTGCCGCACCTCTGACCACATTTCAGGTGTATACAACGGACGGGAGAGGGCAAAGGATCGCGCGCAGCCGAAGTATGCGTGGAGTTGCCAGTAGGTGAACGAGTACCAATGGCTCGGGTCCATTTTGTCCACCATGTCCGCCTCTTTTTTTACGTCGTAGTAAATATCCTCTCGGACAGTGTGGTCTGTAATGCCATCGTACAAGGCCTTGAATTCGGGATCATTCTCCAGAAACAACCTCTTTTCTTGGTCATTTTCCCCATCCTCGTCGACGTCCTCGTCTTCGGAATCGTCATCGTCGTCATCATCATCCCGCTGCATTACCTGCGGCACGCGCGGCGTCTTCAGCATTTCCAACCTCTCCCACTCGCTCTCGAGCGCCGCCATGCCAAATTGGACCTGCCACAGCTCCTCTTCGACATTGTCCCCATACGTGAAGTCGGCGACGACCTCGCCGTCGGGGTTGATTTCCGCCATCCCGTCGCCAATCATCCCCTCCCGCAGCGAGCTGTAGAGCAGCCGGTGCGACCTCGTTTGGTAATTCGTCAGCGCCTGCCGCATCATGATCTCGTAGTCTCCAACATCCTCGTAGTCCTCCTCCTCATCTTCCTCGTCTTCGCTGCCGTAGTCGTCCTCTTCCTCATCGTCATCGTCGTCGCCGTCGTCGCCGCCGCCGACCAAGTCTGGGGGGAAAGCGTTGTCCGGATTATCGGCCACATCGTAATTGGTGAGGCCAGGGAACGAGGCGGGGGCAGCATCGACGACGGGATCGGCAGAGGCGATTGCCAGCATCAATATTGCCGTCGAGAGGAGGGCGGCGGCTGCTCTCATTGTTGTCATCTTGTGATGGGACAAAATAAATTAGTAGGTACTTATGTACCAACGGACGGACCGGTTCTCAACAATTTTATGACCGTTGGGAATCCGTGCACGGTGACACACTGTCGCTACTGTCGGAATTACTAAATACCGAAAGAATATTACCCTCTCTATTATTCCCTCTACACATACCCCCAGGATTGATTCCCAGAGAGTCGCCTGCTAGCTGCAAAGGTAGTACCATACGTACGTACTCTACAACAAAACGATAAACGCGCCAAATCACAAAAAGTCATTGCCCATCCCACATTCAAACCAAGTCGGCCGCACCAGCAGAGCCCATCCATGGCGAGCAACTACGAGGTAGGGAGATTCCTCGGCAAGGGCTCCTTCGCCACCGTCCACCTCGCTCGGGACGTTCGCACGCGCGCGCAATGCGCCATCAAGATCGTGGACGTCGCGGAGTGCGAACGACGAAGGCGTCGGGACGGGGGGGGCGAGGGCGGCGACGTCGACATCGACTCCCTCCTTACGCGGGAGGTCGACGTCCACTCCTCCGTCTCGTCCCACCCGAACGTCGTGAGGCTTCTGGAATCGTTCGGGTACGTCAACGGCGTCACGGGGGGTGCGATGAAAGCGCTGGTGATGGAGCTTTGTCCGCTCGGCGACCTGCAGGACTACCTCCGACGCGTGCGTGACGATAGACGAAGACGCGGCGGGACGACGACGGCGACGGACGGATTCTGCGCGTCGTCGTGGCTCCTACCAGAGGGGACGTTCCTCAAAACCGGGGAAATACGACACGCCCTCTCCCAGGTACTGTGCGGACTGTCCTTCCTGCACGCGAGGGCCATAGTGCACAGGGACATCAAGGCGTCCAACGTGTTCCTGTCCCCCTCCCCCCGGACGACGAGGACCACCGCCGGCGGGAGGGGGCTCCTGGACTGTACGTTGAAATTGGGAGATTTCGGACTCGCCGTGACAATGAGGGACGACGACGACTGGTGCGAGGCCCGGAGGACGTTCTGCGGCACGCCCA
The DNA here is from genome assembly GCA_036939755.1 of Stephanodiscus triporus. Taxonomy (NCBI): domain Eukaryota; phylum Bacillariophyta; class Thalassiosirophyceae; order Thalassiosirales; family Thalassiosiraceae; genus Stephanodiscus; species Stephanodiscus triporus. Next base: position 11,525 of record JALLAZ010000217.1, read on the forward strand.
CCTGCCTCGCCCCAGAAGTCGTGTCGCAATCCGTCTTTCTCCCCGCCTCCGCCGTCGCAACGGGGGAGGAGCACGACGGCCCCGCCGGTCCATCGAGGGCATCGAGTAGGAGGACGGGCGGGAAGAAATCGCTCGACGGGGGAAACGGATCGGACAGTCTCGTCGTCTCGGAAGCGTCGTCGTCGTCGTCGCTAGTGCGACGATCCGAGTCGGAGAAAATCGCGGGATACGGCCAGCCGGCCGACCTCTGGTCGACGGGCTGCCTCCTGTACACGCTGATCGTCGGTCATAATCCGTTCGCCGTGCCCGTCGTTACCGCGAGCGGCACCCGACGTCGAGATGAGGGTGCGACGCAAACAATGTCAGAGGAGGAGAAGACTAGGCGGATACGGCAGATCGTCGATCGCGTCATCCGGGGAGATTGGTCGATCCCCGCCAACGTTAGGATAACGGACGAATCGCTGGAGGGTTTGCTCGGTCAATTGCTCGAAGGACAGCCGAGGAAGAGGGGCACGGCTAGAGGCATACTAAATCTGCATCCGTTCTTTCGGAAAAAGTCCGTTACGTCAACGACATCATTAACGAAAAGGATGGTCAATCGAGAATTCATTTCGTTGAATGAGGGAACCGGGGTAGATGATCGAAATGACATGAGAACTCCTGAGCAGACCATCACTGATTCTAAAAAGAAACAAATGCTCGATAAAGAAAACGTCTCCAATGAAAATGCGATCAAAATGAGTGAGGGCATACAAAGTGTCGAAAATTTTCAAGGATTAGTAAACAAAGGGCTCCATAATAGCCAAATGCATCTTCCATCACCACGAGGAACGTTCAACTCAGAGAAGCCACGGAAGCTAGCAAGTTATACCTCGTTGATGGATGATGTTTCGCCGAAGAATCAGCAGGATAAGGATAGTATATATTGCAATGTTTATGAAAGCCAAGGGACTACCACTAGACAGCAATATGAACACACCGGTGCCGAAAAAAGAGAACAGAGGAGCTCAATAATATCATCGTGGTCATTGTCATCGTCGTTAGATGTCTTGCGGGATGAGACGTTCGCGTCAGAATGCAATCAGAGCGTGAAAGAAATGGCTCGTAAACAAAGTGCAATTCAAGACGCGATCGACGTTAAAAAGCCAGAGACTCGTCCATTCATCTCCATGAAGGCATTGCATCTTCTACCACAAAAAAAGTACTCGTGGAGAGAGCCTCCGCGAGATGGCATACGGAGTAGTGATCTCACTGTTTTCTTCTTAGGCAAAGATGGCCTCGTCATTCAAAAAGAATCCGGGATCAGCCATGGTCTATGGATGCATGTTACGAGTGATGGGTTGGGTATCTTGTGGGGAAATTTGCAATCAAGGTCTAGACGGTCAAACCAACATAATTTAAACGAAAGATCGTCCTTGTGGCTGGAGGCCTACTCACGTGCGCCAGAAGAGTTCTCGAAAAGGTCGCTGGTATCGCTTCTGTCTCTTAAATGCCATGATATAATCTCACTATATGAAACACTGGAGCGCGTAGTGCGAAGGGTGAAATCGGTCACTCCATTGATCACTCTGCATCTGTACACAACGAACAAGAGTTCTGGTCGTACATCACGAGAAGCATATTCGAATGATTATCTCGCGAAAACGATGCTTATGGGGAATGATCCGCTTCCTGATATCGAGACTGAATTTGCGGATGGGACCACCATTCGGCTTTCATCGGTCCATGGAAGGCTAACCGTCAAAGGAGACCATGGAACTTCACAATTGGAAATAAATCAGGAGCGATTTTTCTCTTCGTTGAGAGCTGATAGGTCGCCACCGCCGTCGTGTGGTGGAGCGATCCCTGGGTTCCTTAAGCCATCGCCAAAGTTTGTTCACAACCTTTGCCTATTCATAGAATCCGCTCGAGAGTGTCTACTTTTGGGAGATCGTTTGTATCTTTTGCTGGGAGGCCACACTGGTCCAACTGCCCAAGCACGTTTGGGCTCTCGACAAACAAATCATGATTATTATCCTGTGGTGAGAAAAATTGTTATGTATGGCTGGCGCCGAGAAGAGTGGGTTGTCGACGATTCATCAAATTCATCATTAGCAAAAGGGAATTCGTCAAACATCTCCTAATTTTGTAGCGATTGTCTACAAATGGAGCCTCAACATGAACAAACCGTTTTCGTAAGTAAACCCCGCAACATAAGTCATCTGGCTGGTGAAAGCATTGATATAAATATATTACAACGCATTATCAAAGCTCATTATTCAAAATACAGTACGATAACGAGAAACTACATCACTTCAAAATTTGTCAATGCTTAAGCTGGTCCAGGGCTCTGTGTAGTACTCTAGTAGCCTATCGGAGCAGACAAACAGGGAGAGGTTAGGTTGACAGTGAACGTATGTATATTTCAATCTATTTTCTGTTTACAACTGAATATAAGCTCGAGATCCATGGCGATATTGTCTATGTGTACACCGTGTTGTATTCCTCCTCGTCAACCTGTCACTTCTCTCTTCCGTCCCCGCCCTAAACGAGCAATCCCATCTCCCCACCGTTCGACTTGGCAAGCTTGACCAGATTCGTCCTCAGCGTCCTGGGAGCCTCAACCATGAATTCCTCTAGGCTTATCTCCGCGTCTCCGTTGGCGTCCGCCCTCGCAAAGATCCCGTCCACCTGCTTCTCCCCGAGCCACTTGAACCCCAGCATATTCAGCGCCGTGGCCACCTCGGCCTTGTCGAGGTAGCCGGAGTTGTCGGCGTCCACGAAGTTGAAGAGCTGTCGGAGGACGGCCTTCCCGAACTCCGAGTCGGCGGTGTCCACGAATGACTTGATCAGGTCGGAGTGGAGCGCGATGACCTTGCCCCTGATCTTATTGAGCTGCTCGTCGCCGAGGACGGCGCCGGCGGCGATGACTATGGGGGAGAACACGCCCTCCTTGTGCGGGTTGCCGGCCTTCGTCTTGGGCGCGGCGACGGCGTTGGCGGGTTTCGGTGCCACCGGCGACGGAGGGATGTCCATGATCATCTTCACTGTTGCCGGCGCCGCGTCGGGGGAATCATCGTCCGAGTCGTCGACTCCGGATCCATCGTCCGTCATGCTCGCCATGATGACCTTAACAGTCAATTCGAGATCTTCCTCGGCGGTCTTTGCTGAGGCTGACGACCACGTTGGCTCATGTTGGACGGAGCTGAACAGCGGTCTGAAAGTAGAACGTTGTTGAAGTGTAGAGTGGGATGGCACGACGAAGGCATTGGAGGTGGCGGCAGCCAGGACGATGATGATAGCTTGTCTGTTGATCATTTTTATTTAGGTTGTTGACGATATGATTTTATTATTGAGAGGGAAAGGGTGGTGTGATTGTCTAATGATACTCAGGAATTTAATGAGCTCGAAGGAGGGGAGGGAATAATATTTCTGACTTGGCCAAAGCGCCAAGAATATGTTGTACGTACCAGCAGGGATGCAGACCACGCATGAACGCGACAAAAACGGTCATGCATACGGGTAAACTCGCTGTAAATAGTTGTGGTGACGAGAGGGCGCGGCGACGGACCACATCATCACCCAGCAGTCTTTTTGGATTTTGTTCCGACGATTCTGGTGTAACACGTCACCGATTAGTCACTCGGGCGCGGTAACGTCAGGGTTACGTCATCGCTGCCCGTGGCCAGCCGATCCCCTACTAACTACAGACTTCAAATCAATTAACTATTCTGTTTGAAAAATACTCACCAGAGAACATCGTTGTCTTTTGAAAAATGATCCAATCCAGTTTGAGAGTTGATTCGTAAACTGTAGAGCAGTAAAGAAGAGAAAAAATAATCATCAACGTTGGGCGCGGGAGTCTTGCTTCTTTCGATGTCCGGTCTTCCATCGGAGAGGGTTCAGGGCGCGAATCGTCGGGGCGGCCGAAAGCAACGATCATCGAAAATAAGTAAAGAAGCGTTATGAAATCGACTGTCCTAGTCTCGGCGGTGGCGTCCCTCATAGCGGCAGCGTCGGCCTTCGTCTCGCCCCCGCCCTCCGCCTCGCTCGCCCCCCGTCCTTCTTCGACGCAACCGACGCCTATCAGAATAGAAACATCGTCGTCGACGGAGCTGTTGGAGACGACGACTGATCAGTCTCCAAATGGAGGAGGAGGAGGAGGAGGAGGAGGCGAAGGCGAATGGAACATCGGGGCGCCATCCCGACAAATGCTAGAGGCCACGCGAAAGAAGCAGGTGGCGAGGAACGCGCTCAGCAAATTGCTTGAAAGACAGCAGCGCGACATGCAGCAGACCCTCGACCTCCTGACGAGTCTCGATGGCGTCGATGACGATATATTCAACAGGGGGGATCGACGACATCTCGACGTCGCGGCGCTCGACGACAATGACGGGAATGCGCCTCTGTCGATCTCCGTCACTAACTCCATAATTTCCTCCGTCGCCGCCGGCTTTGATTATGGCTACATATCGCGCTCGGATGGATGTCGTTCGGAGTCCATCAAATCCAGGAATTACCTCGGCGGCGACGTTCGATTCGAGGGGTACGGTCCCCCTGGCAACGTCTTCGCGCTTGGATCGCAGCAATTCGCACGGAACCTCCGCGCCATGATCGGCGAGTACAACGAGGAACAGAGCAACCCGGAGCTTACGAACGCGCAGCGCGATTTGCAAACGAGGTTGCGGGGGCTCACCCTCAACAGCACGGCCATATGGGAGAGGGAGCGCGCGCGCGGGCCGAAGGTCGCTCCCTACGTTATCAAGGTGCCGTACTACGGATTGTGCTATCTCCTCGACGTGGTCTTCGAGGGACGGAATGCATTCTGCAGATTCTTCCTGTTGGAAACGGTCGCGAGGATGCCCTACTTCTCGTATATCACGATGCTTCACCTATACGAAACGTTGGGATTCTGGAGGAGGAGCGCGGACATCAAGCGCATACACTTCGCGGAAGAGTGGAACGAGGTGAGGGGGAAAACGAGTTTCTAATGAGTGATCCAATTCGTGGGCATGCCGCCCGTTTGTCATCTGCGCTAATCGCCCGACCCGTCTGCAGTTTCATCACTTGCTGATCATGGAAAGTCTTGGTGGAGACCAACCCTACTGGGTTCGATTCCTTGCACAACACTCCGCACTGGCTTACTACATCGCTTTGTGCATGCTGTGGATGCTCTCTCCCAGTTTAAGTTACCAATTCTCCGAAATGCTCGAAACGCACGCCGTCGACACCTACGGCCAATTCGTGGACGAGAACGAAGAAAAGCTCAAGGGATTGCCCCCGAGTCTAGTCGCCGTGGAGTATTACACCATAGGACTCAGCGATCCGTTGTTTGGGGAATATCAAACCGCAAGCGTGATGGATCCCCAACGTCGCCGTAAGGGGGTTCGCAAGCCCGGCACCGACCTGCGATCGCTGTACGATGTCATGGTGGCAATAAGAGACGACGAGGGCGATCACGTGCAAACGATGACGAGCTGCCTCGATCCGAAAGTCGCGGTGTTGTCGCCCGCCCTTGAAAGTCGCGTCTTGACGGGGATGGCGCTGGCGGCGGGGGCGAGCCTGCTCTTTGGGGGCACCGGATTCGGAAGCCTGGGTGTTGGCGTGGGACTCAATGGGGGCGCGGAGGGTTTGGCCGATATGGCCGATGGCATGACGGATCTTGATTCCATCCTTACTGAAGACGGCTCGTTTGGCGCCTTGAATTCCATCGTCGGAGGCCTGGCTGGACTCGCCAACGGAATGCAGGTGAGTATTTGAATCGTATCCAGACCAGCTTTTTTGTGGTTCTGCTCAGGTCTTGTGCACGTGTTTCCAATCCGATCTTCGTTCCCTCCTTTCCCACTATCTCACAGGAAATGTTTGGCACGGAGGCAGCAGTTGATGACGATGTATCCGGATCCGCATTGGAGGATGTGGTGGGAGGGATGGATGGATTCGAGATGGAATCAATTTTTGAGCTGGTGAAAAACATTGTTGTGGGGATTCTAGAAATTATTAGATTATGACTGTGAAATCCAAATAGCCCGTGACCTTGATGCCCTTGAATTATAGAGTAGAGTTCGAGTAGCTTAGCACCGATTTCCTGAAATTTGGAGTGACCTCCAATTACTCTTCGCGTTGGAGGGGATCGATACGGTACTAGCTAGGGCTGGCACTGTTGTACGCAGAGGCACCAGTTGATACAATAACCTTGCTGAATGATATTATCCTTGAGAGATGGACCTTTAGGCTTAGTGTGCTTCGATTGTAACTGGTTTGTATTCTTACTAAGATTTTATTCACAACTACCTAACTAGACCACCCTGGTTTCTCACTTATTGATATTGAGTAACATGCCCATATCGTCCTTGTGCAAACGTGGTTCAACAGATCAAGCACAATTAATACACAAGAACGATGGGCAGAACTGACAGATCCAATCAGCAGCTCCTTCGGCACCGAGAGCCTCATCGGTATCATCAGCATCAACAGCTCCATCGGCATCATTAGCATCGTCGGCTCCATTCGCATCATCGATATCTAGCGTGGAGACGTCGTCGACAGTCATGGACATTGATATTGAGAGTTTAAGGATCCTTCCTTCGCCGTTACCACCCTCTAAGTTGGACTTGGCGTGGCCAAACGCATCGTGTTGACTCATCGACGTGGATTTCACCTTGAGATCGTTACGGAGGCGTTGGCGAAGACCGACAAGTTGAGCGGATGAGAGGGTGAGAGTGCAAAGCACAGCGAGAATGGCTGCCTTGATCATGCTGGCGGTTTATTGTGGAGAGTTGGATTTGGAGGGCGTCGGTGAAAAATAATGAGCTATGAGGGGGCATACTCAAGAGCGGTCGGCGTCAAATTCGAGGATCAGGAAGATATTCTGGCGAGGTCACCCCGCCCGAGTGGAGAGAATGGTTTTCTTCACACAATGTAGGTTATCTGGCGATTGCGAGACAGGAGAGGCACACACATCGCATCATATCTCGCGTTTCTATCTGGATTGAGTCGCACCTATGAGTGACGATGCCTGCGACTGAACATTGAGCGCGTGGAGGGAACTATTGCATGCATGTCGCGCGCATAATATAGCATCAGCAGGTAGGAGTAGGTAAAGTTTCCCCAACGCTCACATGAAAATCTGCCACCGCGCGAGTGAATTCATCTGGAGATTCGTCAAAATCATTCATCTCCCTCAATTACACGTACGATGGTTGATCCTGGCCGCCGAGTAGTCGTGCGCGCGGGGGCTATTATTACTCCATCCATCGCAGAGAATTTCGACCGGTTCCTTCTGCATGGCCTCCTCCTCGAACGCGCCGTCCGCCCGCTGTCTCTGGCGTCCGACATCACCCTCGCTGACGTTCACGCTATCCTCGCTCGCCGCCGGGTCCCTTGGTCGTCACGGTACAGGTAGCTAGCAGCGGCACATACCGTTGGGCGTCGTTAGACGCGCCCTCCCAGCGAAGCCCGCGTGGAGACGAATGGGCGGCGGCAGAGCGGAGGGCGGATGGAGTCCTGTTTCTAGGGCGTCTTTTCTTTACTCTAGCTGTGTGTAGGAGTACGATGTCACGTGACAATACGTTATTTCACTTCACGTGAGTTACCGTAGTTACAGTGTAAGTCTGTAGTACATCATACTCTACATAATATGGTGCATGGTTCTACGAGTTCCTGTAAACAGGGCTATCGTATGTACCATTTTCTACCTACTCTACTCTACGCGAGTACGTGTTCTCGCTTCTCGCGCGTCAGCGCACACACAAAACGAACCAGCACCTCGGCTCGCGGCTCGCATAGAGAGCCCCTTCCTCCATAATAGCCACCATTCCACAACAACCACCGACGTCAAAAGACGACCGAAAACCAACCAAGCCCAAAGCGCCATGATGAAGATCACGCTCGCCACGCTCGCACTCGCGGCCGCGACGCCGAACGGCCCCACGCGCTGCGACGCCTTCGTCCCGCCTGCGACCTCCAATGCCGCGACGTATTCGTATTCGTCGTCGATGTCGTCGATGTCGTCGATGTCGCGGCGATTGCCGCGGCGACTATACTCGTCGTCCGAGGGGGGCGAATCCGATTCCGCGTTCGTCGCGATCGCCGACGACGAGGACAAGACGTTCGACGCCGTGGAGAAGTTCGGGAAGGGCGCCGCCAAGGTGAGAGAGGGCGAAATATTATTGCCGCCCTTTTTTTTTCGTCGGAGACGGGTGTACGGAACCCTCCATCGGCAATATCACGACTCCCGACCTTTCGCCTTCGACGTCTTTGGGGGCGGGGGGCGAAAAGATGATGCGCACGGTGGAATTTTGTGCAATGGCGATCTCGGGGCAACGAGTCTCATTGGAAATTCGACGCCGTGGAAGTCTTTCGTTAACTCATCCCACTTATCCCCCCCCCCCCCCCCCCCCCCCCCCAACACACGCGGACACTAATTCCATCCCGCGCCTCGTCACTTGTCGACTCCCTCGTTCGGGGACAGGCCAAGCGAGGGAAGAGAAAGGGAGGCGAGGCCGCGTCGTCCGCGTCATCCTCCAAGGCCTTCGCCACCCTCGCGCCCGAGGAGACTTTCTACGAGGGTCCCCCCGCGATCACCGAGACGATCGCGCCCACCATATCCATCCTCACCGTCGTCGGCATCGTCCCAGCCGCCGCGGCGTGGGCGCGACAGGCGTGGGTGAGGTACACCATCACCGACCGCCGCATACGCGTCACGTCGGGGATCGGGGGGAAGGACATGGCCGAGATCGTGTACCCCGACGTCGTGGAGATACGCACGGTCAAGAGGCTCTTCGGGGACGGGGACATGGTCTTCTTCCTCAGGGACGGCGCCAAGTTCGAGATGAGGAACGTCCCGAACTTCGACGAGACGATCGAGTTCATTCTGAAGAACGTCGACGAGGACGTGGTCAGGATGTACAAGGCCAAGGGCGATGTCGGGGCGCAGTGAAAAGGGATATACGCCGATTATTGCGACGGTATCGTATCGACTTTTGTGAGAAGATGGGAGGGGGGGGGGACGGACGGACGGAGGGGAGGGCGTTGCTTGGGGCGGGCGAGCACGATGTGTAGCTAACTGGGGTATCGTCGTGCTCCATAAAAAACAAGACAGCTATGGATTTGAAGACGATGAGTTCACTGCTATTTCAAAAGGCTGGTGTCACGCCACTCGATCTTACGCCATGCTATCGATAACGGATTCTAAGGAGTGATGATATTCAGTCATTCATTTTGGAAACGGAACGAGATGGCTACTTTCTCGCTTACTTTTCATTAAACTAAATGCTCCTTACAAATATATTTGCTCCGTCTTTTGTTCCGTGTTCTGATGCTTCTTGTCGCGGACTTTCGTGTTTTGAGTTAAGGGAATCGGCTTGCATGCGCATCAACAAAACCCAAGATCGGACTTTCTGTTTGCTGCCATGTAACATCCTGTGCTGGAGCGACTGGACCATATTCTATTGACGGAGAAATTTCGATGGCGGATGAGAAATCGATACATTTGCTGCACTTCTGAAATGAAATCGGTACTACTTTAGGATTAATAATTGATGGAGGAGACTATAATAACACAAAGAATCTCCTTGCTTTACGACTTGTTTGCCTAACTTGCGTTGTAGGAAGATCTTGGGAGAGGCTTTTTCCAAGGAAATTGGGGCGGGCGAAAATAATTACAACCATCAATACAGTGGGCCTCCTCTAATCTCCCTCCACCAGATGCGATTCCATCCTTACCATCGTTTGCGCCTCCCAAAATTATCGGATCTCGTTCAACTTCGCTATCATTTCGTCCACGGCATCCTGCACGCGCTCCGTGGTCGATCTCCTGTCCGTATGCCAGGCAGGTTTCTTATTGTCCTGGAGCATGTATCGCCCCACCAGACCACTCTTGGTGACGCAGAGATAGTGCCTCTTCTCGTCCGGTTCGTACATGGTCCTGAAAGACTCGGAAAATCGCAAATATCGGAGCTTCGGCATGAGGGGGGGTGGGGGGGATTTGCCATGCTCGTTGGGCGACAGGGGAAAAAAGACGTTAATCGGGAGAAAGACGACTCACCAAATGGATCCTCCCGCGTCGTTTGCGGCCGAGCCTCGCCCGACTGAATCGACGTCGGCTGCCTCCGTCGCGTCGCCGAGATCGGTGCCCCCCGGAGGAGGAAAGCGCAGGGAGAACGTGCCGTCCACGTTCAACCTGAGACCCGTGTTCAACCCGACGCGACGGACCCAATCGCCGTGACGCGATTGAAGTCTCTCGAGGACTATCTGGGAGAGGGGGTGGACGTATTCCGATCTGGCAAACGACGACGACGGCGACGACGACGACGACGACGACGACGACCACGCGGAGGAGGAGGAGGAGGAGGAGGAGGAGGAGGAATTATTCGAACGATGACAGAAGTCGATGATGTCGCGTGGTCGTCTCGCGATCGGGTCGCCGACCGCCGCCCCGCCCGGTCGAAAAGTCATCGGCGCAGACGATGTCGTGGAAGACGGAGCGCGTCCCACGACGCCACCGCAGGCGGAGCGAAGTTGGTGCCATCTCGAGAACATTGGATTCTTTCCCTCCACCCTTCTTTCGTCTTCTCTTCCATGATGAAGGACAGACCTCCACTTCACTTAAGTACCCTTGGCGGTCAGTTGGCGCCAGAGCCGATTCCAAACTCTGACTGACAAAACACTGACGCAGGGGCGGGGGGGGGCCACGCACCGACCACCGCGCTACCATAACACAAAAACCTCAGCCTCAGCGTTCTGCATTATCTAAGGACATAACATACTCCACTACTCCGCCCCTCACATGCTGCGCATACTAACTTTCGTCACCGCCGCTATTCTCTCCGCGAACACGGGAGAGGCCTTCGTCTCGTCGGGTCCGTCGATCCAACGCGCGAGTGTCGCCTCCTCAAGGACCGCCCTCGACGCCGCGCCCACCATGGTCATTTACTGAACCATAAAGACCGCGATCGACACTATCGCTTACGGGCTGGGAGCGACGGACAAGGTCAAGGGAACGGGAGTCTGGAACGCGTTCGAGTTGAATAGGGAGTCGAAGGAAGACGAGAAGGACGAGAAGAAGAAGGGGGAGGAGGACAAATAGACCTTTGTCGTCGTGAATCACTTGAAATCACGCTGTCGCCATTCACAAGGGCGAATATATTTCACCACTTGGCTCTACAATGGAAATCTGATGAATCCGGAAATGTAACGCTTATGACGGGTGTCGGGAGAGAGTAATACGAGTTACTAACCCTCCATCACCCCGACAACATCCCCTTTTCGGGGATGGCAAGAAAATCTCGGCCACATCATACGATCCTGATACGTTTTGGTCTGAAAGCTGACCGCTAATCACTAATAAGTTCATATTTCATCGTGCGCAAGTATTCCGTTATGGCCATTAACTTTGTATCATTCGTCTGCTACTGTTATCGTCAGTTGGGCCCTCGAGCAGTACGGCAAAGAAGCCTATGAACTGTCCACTAAAAAGTCATAGACGAATGAAAAGCATATATGTTCAGGAAGAAAGAGACCACTCATCATCGCATCTTAACTTTTGCACTGGCCACGTCTGCTTCACTTCAATAGTCGCTCACCAAGTGCCGTATGGCAGTCTCCACGCCCGTTGGGGACGGCACATCCGCGTACGACGAATCATTAATAGTCCATCACCAATCTGAGCGACAAATATTCATTGTTTCTTTAAGATATCATAGTTATCGGCGATACTACCTTATGTACAATTACACAATGAATGGATAGATGTACACATTTCAAGATGGATGCTGGTCCGGACAAACAGTTCTACAAAGAGCATTTCCTCGGTGGGCGCACCCGAGGGGACTATTGATCGCCTGCCTATCTTCGCTGGCTCAGCATCATCTGCTGCCGAAGGGCGACGACCTGTGACAGGATGTCGGCGTCCGCCTTCATCTGCATCATGTGCACCCGGTTCAAGAGAGCCTGATACCTCCTCCGCTGGAGGTCCAAGAGGATGCGCCCGTTGGATAAGGCGCGGAATTCCTCGTTCTGACGATGAGACGACGACAACAGCACGAGGCCGCCAACGACGCCGCACGCGCCCACGGACGGGAGGAGCTGACTGGGGGGAGGACGGAGGACGACGTCGGTCAGGGCGGAGGAGGCGGCCGCGGACGGGAACGGGCCGACGGCGCTCGCGCTCGGAGAGACCGCGAAGGCCTCGGCCTCTTTGTCGTCGTCGTCGGGGGAGGCTTCGCAGTCCGCCGGGGCGGCGTCGTCCTCGCCGGCGTTCGACTCGTCGTCGTCTCCGCCCCCGTCGACCTTCTTATTATCCCCCCTGCTGGCTCCCGGGTGCGACCTGCAGAAGATCCTGGCGCACATCTCCGGATCGTCCCTCAAGAAGTGCCTGTGCTCGAACCTCGGCGCGCTGTTGGTGTTGGAATCGGGCCCTCCCGGCCTCGACGACCGCCGGATGCTCCGGAAGCCCCATCGGTTGAGCTTGCGTATGAAGCTGCGGAAGATGACCCGCCGGAAATACTTGGGCAGGATCTGGAGGGAGAAGAGGGCCGGGTCGTGGATGGCGAAGGATCGTCCGGAGGGTGACCACCCGATTATGTGTTCGTTGTCGGGATTCGAGAGGATCTCCATGAGGATCTTGGGGAAGGTCCTGGATCGCTTGCCTTGCTTGGTGGGAATGGGATGGTATGGAGACGACGCGACGACGACGTTACGTCTTTGTTGCAAGGATGAACTAGCGGCGACGGAGGCGGGCGACGATCGGTCGGAGGAGGAGATGGTCGAATCCTCGTCGCGGGATGAAGGGGAGGCCACGGAGACTACGGTGCCCTCGTTGGTGGATTTCGTGACCGACGACGAGGGGAGGGAGAACTCGCGATGCTGCAGAAGACGGGAGTCGATGGCGGCGGATAGGATGTCAAGACCGCTTACGCCGTCGAACGGCGTCTCCATCAGGGTGTTGATCCTTTTCTTGATTGGAAAACCCATGCTTGATCTGTTTTAGCGTTTTATGAGAGTGTTAGGGAAAAAGAATTGTTGGGAACAGATCACAACATTGAGTGCATTATTTGTTCCCACGTAGTCTATCATTCAAGCGACCACTTTTTACTTTTCTCGGGTTTGAATGCATTCTAATTTGTTCCGCAAGCTATCTTTTTCCATGTCCCTGATGAACTACGATTCAAAATTTCGTCTCGGGCCTTGCTTACGAGGCGGCGTGAAAGAGTTCTTTTAACCGTACAATATCCAATATCTATGGTATCTACTGAAAGGAGAAAAGAGACATTTCAAGGAACATGCCTAACAAGATTGTCTTGTGACTCGAGACGTTTTGATCCGAGCACAGTCTGAAAAAGACAAGGTCGGAGTAACTAAATGACTAATACGACATTTGAAAAACTGCATAAAAATGTTTTCGGACAAAAAATAAGGCGCGGTCATCTCTACTTAACGAAGAGAGAGCATCGTAGGCTCAACTCCACCTGGAAATTTTGACGTCTGTGTTCTTTTGGTCGCTCAGTTTCGCGAGATTAACCCCTATGTGAGGGATAAAGTAAGATTTTTTTTTCGATTTCATACCAAAAACCAAACGTAGCGTTCGGGAAGCTCGAATGCGTTCGTACTTGACAAGTACCTAATACGCGCGATAGGAAGCATAGGAGAGGGAGAAACTACGATATATAAAAAACAGAAAAGAGATGATAAGAGACAAGTTTCAGGGAAACTGTCTCAAAAAGAATGTCTTCTCGAGAAGTTTTGATCCGAGCACGTCAGGAAAAAGACACGGAAAGGAGGATCGGTACGAGTTTAAGCCCTAACTTGTCTCGCACCTTTTCTTACATCGACAAACTAAAAACCACCAATCGGACATAATTAGTTCTAACTCCGTCAAAACCCATAAATAACATCAGTCTCAC
>JALLAZ010000218.1:0-18871 GCA_036939755.1 Stephanodiscus triporus
AAAATTGGATTAAGAACCAAATTCTCTTCAAAGTGCTGCTGCCAGATAACAAAAACAACCCAACTGGCCGTGGAATGACATTTTCAAAAAAAGCAGGTATTGAAGAGTTTTTCCTAGTTTAAATAACAGCTTAAATCACCAAAAGTAAATGCCTCTACAATAAACTTAATTTGTTTTGTGAGCATATTTCCATTGTCTCCCCTTAGTATACTTATTCCTTCTCATGTACCATCATATTCAAGTGAGTCAAATTGTTGTTCGCCTCTTAGATATGTATTCATCAAATGTACTGTACTACAGTCTTTTCTGATAATTACACCGCTCTCTTAATCAGATACTCTAGACAGAACAAGTATTGTATCTTATCCTTAGAACTACGATGTCTGTATTGTCACCCAAGAAGTTGATGAATAACACCATGACCATTTCTGTGTTAAAAGTGTGGCCACCTACCGATGATGCCTTACCCCTCCATCAGTCGCATTTGATAGTAACTTTTGGTCCGCCCATTAATCAAGAGTTGATGTCCTTGAGAAGGATGCAAGACCATTTTGAACAAATGACTTCACTGGAAGGCTGGTCTTTCTACACTTTGTTGAAGGATGTGACAGTGACGATCGTCAAGTATATGGCGCCTTATTCTCCAGTAGCGATATGTACGTCTTTGATGTACTACTGAATCAGTTGAGGGCTATCAAACGTGAAAAAGCCTTCCAATGTGAAAATGATCTTCCCTTCTCTAGCTTCTTTACATTGGATTTGCATGATGTGAGCCATGGATATGTTGGGAATAGTATCTCAAAGAAGAAGGTGCAATCTGTTCTTATTAACCAAAAACCAAACAAAGTGAACACATTCATGAAAGAGAAGTGGGAACGGAAGAATCCAAAAGGAGGGCTAAAATGAAACATATTGTAACGTGTATAATCAATGACTACTGACATATAAAGATTTTGGGAAACATGCCAAGGAGAGGCATAAAGCTGAGAAGGAGAGGGAAAAACAGAAGAAGATTGATTGGAAACTGAAGAGCAGAGGGATGGAGATACAAAAGTTCTTTTTGAGAACTTCTTCAGTGAAAAAATGATTTGGGAATCCATGGCAGTCACATACAGGGAGAAGTATGGTACAGCGCACATGCCCATTGGTGATGGGAGGTTTTTATTTCAATGCCAAATCATTAGGAAGGCCGACTTATGCGAGGTTTGTACCTTACCAAACAACAGTAAGACCGACATTATAGTTCCTATTCAAGAACCACTCCTTAGATGCAATCTCATCTTTGCCGATGGCAAATTACTACCCATGAACAGTGACAAAGTTGATGTGTGGTATAGAAGTCTGTCTATCCACAAAACTTTTCACAAGGGTAAGGAAACTGAGATCTATTACCTCGCTTGTGACAATTTACAGCCAGATTTCCCCTTCATTTATGTTGATTAGAATGTTGATTGTGAATCATCTAGTGATGACAATGAAGATAACAGTTGGCATAGGGATATATTTGATTATTTGGGTTAATTACTATTAAAATGCAACATTGATACCCGTTATTACATTCAGTAGCAACCATAGCTCCATTCATAAAGCTTAGACATGTGCCAATGCACTGATCCAAATATACAGGGAGATTTTAATGTTGTTCACGCCATGATACACTGTCTTGTACCGGGCGTCTCACCATCAACAAAGAGACGAAAACCATCCTCCTAACCAACCCACATGCCCATTACTGAACCAACAAACGATATAGCTCACTAACTGCACTGGATACACAGCCGTCTTACTTTGACAAAGAAATTTAACTTCTTTCTCCTTGGATGCATCTTGCATGCTGCATATCCTTGGGCATGATTGGCACGCGTTTTGCATGCAAAGCACGGTCATTTGTGTCATGGAATAGCCCAACAAGGTAAGCCTCCGCTGCCTCCTGTAGGGCAAGCATGGCTGTGCTCTGGAAGTGTAAATTGTTCTTCTGTCCCATGTCTACACATATCTGTCTAACAAGATGCTGGAATAGCAACTTCCTGAGCAACATCCGGGTTCTTCTGGTATCTTTGGATCTCACGAAGCACTACAGTTCCAGGACGATAGCGATGGGGCTTCTTGATACTGCCCATCCAAAGTAGTTGCATTTTCTTGCGTGCAGCCTACGTCTACAGTGCCAGGTGACCAGTGATCACAAGATGCTTTTCCTCCAGTCAATCTACTAGCACTCTTTTTGTTTCTCGCCATCTCTTTCTTTGTTTTATGATGGTGGAGTTGCAGAGGATCATCTCAATCACTCTGTGGCTGTTTTCTTGGATCAATTTTTCGGGGTCAGTACCTGTGTACAGCGGACTATTTAGTCAGTGTGGGTATGGTCCGTAGGTACCTATATGGTACCTACTGCAGCGCCGGTTTGTATGGTACTCCTCCTCATGTACTCCTCCTCACTGATTCCTGCCAATTTTGTACTCCTCCTCACTGACTGGTTCCTGGCCCTATCTCTACCAACCATACTGCAGCACCAATTACGTACTCCTCCTCATGTACTCCTCCTCACTGATTCCCGCCAGTTTTGTACTCCTCCTCACTGATTCCTTCCAGTTTTGTACTCCTCCTCACTGACTGGTCCTTAGCCTCCCATAACTCCAGAAGAATGTACAGAATCATCCGCGATGGCAATGGCAACCGCCATCAACAAGAAACTGCAAGCGATCGCAATCAAGCATGGTTTTCTCGTTGCAATCAGCTGACCAATATTTAGATGAGGAATTACTTCAAAATTGAAAACACCCCACCAACTCATATCCCTCAACAAGGGAATGGACCCAAATTTGGGGACGGTCCAGATTTACCACTCAAAGTCAAAGACCGAATCTTTGAGTATGGGGTAATCAACAAGATCATCAAATTGAAGGACGTCTTGCATACCTTCGTTGACTATGTCCAGTACGACAATTTTCTATTGTTCCAAAAAATCATGGTATATTTGGACAAGATCATTTGCGGCCTCCGACCATGAAGACAGAACAAGACGACCATAAATTCTTGCTTAAGAATTGCATGAGGTACGAGAGGGCATAGAAGAGGGGTGGGGAGAAGGTTGAATAAGGAATGCGATACATCATAAAGTTAACCCCCAAAACAGTCTCAATAACCCTCGATGGTGATCTCTTTACATCACCAACTTCATCCACCTTACCGATTACAGTGGAAAACATACACATCAAACATGGCAGTCCTTATGTGGGAGAAGATGCCGTACTGTTGTAAATTACACTATGGTTAATCGTTTCACTGAGTGTGAGCTTAAATCAATCGGATGTTACATCACCACAGCGGAGATGGCAGCCATTGAAAAATGCAAGATCAACCTCAATGATGACTATGGTATATACTCTGACGAGTACATGTCCTTAGCCATTGCAAACCTTGGAGAACTACCCCTCAGAGTGGTGGTGCAAGACTCTGCCCTCCCCCTCTATCAAAAGTACCATGTAGAAGTTGGATGTTGACGTGGATTCTTTGAGCGAGACATTTACAAGGTGCATGGTTCCAGTTGAAGGTTGAAGTACATGAATGACAAACGGTCCCTCTGTTTCAAGATCTATGCTGAGATAGAAATTCCGGACACAATCAAGGCTCATGTTGATAAGTTATTCTATTGGAATCAGATGTTGGCTCCTATGATTAACATGAAATTGGTAGAGGTGAGGTCAAACTTCAATTTGTACATCAAAAAGCATTACCTTGGTATGTATTCGAGGCAAAATTGCATCAGCCAATCATGGAGTAACACTCACACCACTTTGATGATGACAGTCAAGGTGATGCAGTAGGAGTGTGAGGTTGGTGTAGTTTGGGCTGGCAGCCAAAATATTGATAAGTGGCCTTACCTCCTCCTGCCAAATGAGATGTGCATTCAATGATGTCCAACAAGCAAAAGGATTGTTTGGGCTGGCAGCCAAATATTGATAAGTGGCACTTTCTGGATGGTTGCACCATCCCCCAAAATGGATACACCAAATTGGTCTGCCTCCTGATGAAGGGTGTGTAATTGCTCATCACGTGCTGTCTCAAAGAGGGAATCCATCAACCTTCCGCTGACAGCTTGACAATCGGGGGGCTTGTAACTTGGCCCTAAGTTTCTCTCAACTTTAAAGATCCTCTTAAAATTGGGGTCTTCCAACAGAGAAAAGGGCAATCCACAGCTGATAAGAAAATCTCCAGCCGCAACGTTGACTATTTGAGATGAATTAGGAGTAATCTGATTCCCACACAGAATCAACTGTCGTTGGGGTGGGGGTTGCTGGGATCCTCCTTGAAACATCTGCCTGTGAGAGAAAAAAGATGACGACAAAGATGCAACACTTCCCCTACTCCTTTTAGCAGGGGAAATTGACAATGTTGTTGTGGTGCTCTCCCCCCCCCTGCATTGATGGGGGGTTCAAATGGTTGCTTGCATTGATCAGATATCAACACAGAAAAATGAGCAGCAACTGTTCTGACTTGAAAATCGGCTATCTCGTAATCCACTTCAGCTTTCCATTTCTGTGATGTTTTCAACTTCAGTCACCCCGTGTGATACACAGCTTTATACTGCACTTTCTTTGCATAGGGAATGTTACCTTTGCATGTGCTAATGCTCTGGCCTTTTATTCTGAGGATGTGGGCAAGGGCCTTTGATGCATTCATGTGCTTGTGGAAATGTGGGGGTCCTGGTGCAGGCATAGGACAATAACCACAAGTCCAACCATTAGAAACCAAAACATTGTCCTCTTCACGCGAACTCATATTAATATTTTGTGGACTTTCCCAAATATTGTTCAAAGGAGGGAGAGTGTCATCCGCCGCCCCCAGCATCATGTCCCCAAAGCTACTTACACTATCAATCCCGTTGTCTTTGTTGCCGCTCATTGCTTCAAACATGCATGCAGTACTATTAATCTTACCGACTAGGGGATCGATGTGGGAAGTGCCAGACAATGTGTCACCCCAATTGTCTACTACTGCCACAATTGGTTGGTGAGATCATTTCTGCAGCAGAACGTATCTGTGTCGAGAACATCAAAACGCACTGATGTTGTAAGAGTAGAGGGTGAAGTTAGGTAAAAGTGGTTCCTCTAAAAATGTAATCCATTTTTTACTTGTTCCCTTTGGTCTGACCATCAGTTACTAAATGGTTCCCCTCTAGAAGGGAACCCCATTCCCCAAATCTGAAAAGCTGAAAAGGGGAATCCCTAGGAATTACTGGGGAATTACTGGGGAATTACTGGGGAATTACTGGGGAATTACTGGGGAATGCACATCATAGGTGGCAATGGAGAAGTTGCGGATTTTAAATGCGTTGATTAATTCAAAATAATTAAAAGTGAAGGGCCAACATCAGAGTATCGTATCATTATGAAATCATATTATCTGAAGAAACATACTAACAATTCGACATTCTAATCATATTTCCCTCCCTCCTTCTGTCTTCTCCTGTTCCCTCCTTTTCCTCTCATGTTTTCTTTTTTTCCCCCGTTTTTACCTGCTTCCACTTCTGACCTCCTTATTGTATATAATTTGAACGGCCAGCATTGAAAAGCCATCTGATGGGCTTGCGTCATGGGTGGGATGATTCCTATCCCAAAATTTGTAGCCATGGAGATTGTCACAATTATTACTTCGATCGGTATCAGTCTGACTGGGATGGCATGGATTGCAAATATTATGTATGCCAAAATAATCCTTTTTGTGGTTCAGACATTCAAATACCTCGAAGATATCGAAGTAATCCACAGTCTTTGATGCACAACGGAGGTCATGCCAAGGGCAATCATGCAAGTAGGCCTGCAGTGGCGGATACAACGTTTCAAACTTGGAGACTTTCTCCATGAGCAATTCATTGTGACCCGACACCAGGACATTGTATGCATCCAATACCCGCATTGTCTTCCCCTTCGTCTTTGCTGCGACCCAAGTTGACATATTTATGGCGTTCGCAACAAGTAACATACGAGCGTCGGCATCGAATAGATGTTGAACATCATCCATTATAATGCCGGCCATAGTGATGTATTCGTTGGTCAGGTTCAAATCTTTCAACGTTGTGAAGTTTTTATCCACGCACCGCCAGTAATCATTGTAGCCAGAAAATAGGATGTGCAAATGAGAAACCTTGGCAGAATTTTGATCGGCAACCGCGGGTACTACAGAGGGGTTTAGATAGCAAATATGTATCTATGTACTCTAGCTGTTATTCGTCGTCGCGCCACCCAACGCATAGACCGCACCTCCGGTCGAGGAGGGTGATTATTCGGATAGATTGATAAATTGCACCAGGTCCTCTTGCCACGCCCTGCCATCGCTGAACCATCCATCATAGCTCCACGGGCCAGGATGCGTTTCGTTGTTTTATTGCCCACATCAGACACGGTGTCGTCAATGACTGTTGATGCAACGGCAATAGCCGCTTCCCTTCACAGGATGACCATGTCGGTGAATGGGATCGCGGGGAGGCATTCATTTTGTTTCACAACTTAGCGCCATCAATCAAACTTCGTTAGCAGCTCCGATGTATAACATTTTTTACTCTCTCTACTCCACAGAGAATAATCACATATTCTTATGGTAGCAACCCCCAGCACCTAAACGCATTGCAGCACTTGGACCACTGAACGACTTCATCAAACTCTGGGGCAGGAATATACCATTTCCGCCTTCGCAGGCGCACTGCCAACCTCCAACGTCTTCGCTGATTGAAGACTTGCGTTTTACCCTCTTCTCGCTATCACTATTTAACTTCGTGAATTGATTTGGGCCGATGATATCACCCGTATCATTCTTTCTATGGGAATTGCTTCGACCATCGATGTTTCGTTTGGTGTTGCCGCCTTCACTGGCGACGTAGTCATCGCCTGACTCCATCGTCAGCGTCTTCGACCACTGCCCTTTCACATGAATCGCGAGTAAAAGAGAACACACTCCAATGAAAGGAATACAATAATGGAGAGAAGCGAATTCCATCATGCATTCGCGCGTTGTCTTAGCTTGTTTAGTTATCTATCTGGTTTTAGTTCTGAAATTGACGGCGTTGGTGTGCGCTGGCCGGAAACAACTGAACCGCTGCAAGGAAATCGAGAGAAGTATGGACACAAAACATTATAATTTTCTCGTCAAAAATCGACCTGATCTGCCAAATGAACAGTCCGACAAACCCGACCACCGTTCTCACCTTTCCGACACAGACGTAACCAACGAGGAGATTTTGCGCCGCCCCCATCCCACCTCGCTTGCTTCGTTCGCGTGTGCTGTTAAGGTACGTAGGTACTTGTATTGTACTCTTCTCTACTCTACTAGAGTAGAGAGAGAAGAGGTTGAGTACTTTTCCGAACAAAGGCGACGGTCAGAAAAAAGGCGCGCCCTGCTCCTAAAAAGTACTCTACTCGGTACTACGAACACAAACCTCTACTCTACTTAACTGTATGTACGTATCTATGTACGGTACCTGTCGATGGTCGGAGCCAACCAATAAACTAGGTAGGTACGATACACCTAACCCAAAAAAGTACGATACAATAGCCGTCAACAAGATATCTTCTCTAGAGCGGACCACCACCACCCAACAACCCGTCACTTTACTCGGAGGGCAATTTCATCATGGCTCGGAAGGCGAAGAAGAAAGCGGAAGCGTTACCGCCTGCCGCTGCAATCGATGATGATGTGACGGAACAAGAAAGTATTCACGAGGACGACGGCGATGTGCAGATGAATTCCGCAGGTGACGACATCCCCGAAATCGTCGATAGAGACAGTGATACCGACGGCGAGGATGATGGTGATGCAGCTGTCGACATTAAGACGGAAAAGAAGGGCGCGAAAGCTAACGGTGAGGGCCAACAGCAGCAAACAACTACGGCAACAACGAAAAAACAGGCTCCGATTCCGTTCATGGATACCTTCTTCCAACTATCTTCAGAGGAATCTCCGAACGATCGTTCCATCGCCGCGCGCGATTTGATCCATCACTGTCTCCTACACGAACACGGTGTCAATCACAAGGACGCAGCTTATGCTCTAACCCGCCTGATGAATGGGCTCTGCACTGGCCGCGCCGCGAGTCGACAGGGATTCGCTTCGTGCCTCTCTTCATTCCTCCGTGTGGTGTATTCTCCCGCGTTGAATAATGATGGTAGCAACAGTAGCGCTTCCCTTGAGGGAATCTTGAAGGAGGATGCGTATTCTAATCAGTTGATGGATGATACTACGAAAGATGACGCTTCATGTAATGCAGCCATGGCTGTTCGACAAAAACTACTGTCCACCACTCAATTTCTTGCCAATGAAGCTACTAGCAACCCTAATGACAAGGGGCGAAAGAAGAATCATTATGGTGGAAAAATGAAGGAGGTTGAAAAACGTGATCATTCGTTTGGTAGATTGTTTGGTATCTTGGCCGTCGTTCGAAGTGGTATTCTTGGCTTGAATGGTTTTCCTTCTGAGGTGAGTCCCACAACCCCCGATCTTTTCTATGTGATGCATTCAAACTGTTGAGAGATGCTATGCA
Source organism: Stephanodiscus triporus (assembly GCA_036939755.1). Classification (NCBI taxonomy): domain Eukaryota; phylum Bacillariophyta; class Thalassiosirophyceae; order Thalassiosirales; family Thalassiosiraceae; genus Stephanodiscus; species Stephanodiscus triporus. The sequence continues at coordinate 8,534 of JALLAZ010000218.1, forward strand.
ATGATTGATGAACTACCCATAAACGTTTGCAGTAAAAGCTGATTGAGCCGAGTCTCATGGAGCATATTATAACTTCCTTGGATGTCTGAGCGTATTGCAATCTCTCTCCCATCTCTTGTCTTGCAACCTGCTGCCAATGGTACTCCTTGTGATTTCTTATCTCACTATCTTTATTGTCGTCAACCATTCAATACCCAGGCTGTGAAAGGATACGCCAAAGACCTTATTGATCTATATCATTACAAGACGTGGATGAGAGAGCCGGCTGCTCAAGCTCTCATCGAACTCTTGTCGTCGCTCGATTCTGAGTCAAATCAAAATCTTGTTGCACAAATAGCAAACGATGTCATCATACCCACTTTTTTTCTCTCCAATGAGAATGATTTGTTGAAAAAATCTCGAGCGCAATGGTTGCAGACAATCACGCCGGAACAAATTGCGGTCGCGTTGCATTTGCAAACCCCTCGAACGTTTATCATCAAGTACAATCACCCACTTGATGAGTCTCTTGTTTCGGCCGAATCAGTCCCAGCTCTCTCCGCGGCATTTGCCTCAACTTCATGTGTCGTTTACCCTCGATGTCATATCGTTTGGAACACTTTGTGGATATATCTTACAGAGGAAACGAAGACTAAAGGCCAGCGACAGCTACGAATGAATGAAGAATTCTCATCTATCGCAAAAAAGATCATTCAACATGTGGTCATTGATGTGCTTTTGGGAAATGGAGAAGAAAGTACCACATCAACGCATGAACGTCGCTCTCTGGCTCTTCAAATCGTCTGTGCGCTCAGTGGATCATCTGATCTTGGAATTTCTCTGCCTCCAAGTCTCATTGGAAGTGTCCTCAGTCCGGAGGTAATAACTGGGGTGTTCTTGAATGTTCTTTGTGCCAGTGGAGGACTGGGAAAGAAAATCTCCAAAGAGGGTGGTGGTGCTGAACATTATCTTAAACCGTTGACATCTCAGGCGCTCGCTGACTTGATAAATCATTGTTGTGAAAGGAATGACATAGATCGCCGAATTGCTTTAGCCAAGGCATTTTTAGGTGCAGATCATCGATTTGACAATAGGACCAAAACAAATACAGTAAGCTCGCTCTTGATGCTAGAGAGTAGTGTTTTCAAAACAAGCGAGGAGATCGAGAGTAAACGACATGCTATATGGCAGCAATATCTTTCATTCTTGGAAGATGAGATTGTCTCGGCAACAAGTTTGCATAATGCAACCGTTTACATTGAACTGATGTACAGATTGGCAAGGCTTGACCTCAACAAAGCACCTGCAAATGCGAATGAAGCGCAGAGAGTGCTTCGATTTTTTATGTCGGGCGCCTTCTTTGACTGCTCAAGTATAGAGTTCTCATCTACCGCCAAGAAGAGTTCGTCAAAGAAAAAGAAGAAAGACAAGTCGAATGCAACATTGGCAAGTCCTCCTCCTGAACTTTCATCGGGAATTCGCATCAAAGAAATCTTAAATGCACATGGAATGACATCCATCTCTTATCCCGCTCGGGTCATCATGTCAGCGAGATTTTACTCCTTGGTTGCCGACCTTACTTCTTCTATCAATTCAAAAAATCATGGAAGTAGACAAGGTAGTAAGCCTGAATCGATCTATCGAGCACTCTCTGAGATTTGCGGCATTTCATCTCTCCTTGAGGCGAGTGGCGCCCAGCAGTTTCCATCTCGATCTGCAAGTTTGGACTCCGATGATACATCCGACGCTGAGGATCCCATGAAATGTGTGCTTAGAGTCCAAGCTATCGCCAACGAGGCTTTAGTAATGGAATGTGATGACTCTGGCAATAAAGATATTTTACGCGCAAAAGCAGTATTTGCCACTGGTTGCGCTTCGCTGATGATGTCGCTTCGTCTTCAGCTGAACAATTGCGGTGCGCCAGACATAGATGAGGAAGAGCAGGAAGAAGAAGACGAAGACGAAGACGAAGTTATTGTGGAATCTCTCCATGAATACATTGCAGATTTAGCCGATTGTGTTGATGGATTTAACAAGGTAATTGGAGGTGATTTCAGCGCCAATAAGGACGAGGATGAAGAAAATCCTTTGGCTATGATGGCTGCATTGGTCGTGAACATTCTATCTTCACCAGTAGGAGGGGAAGACTCTAGGAAGACAGGGGCGTCAAAACTAACCAGGGAGACTGCCAAGGTGGCATGGTCTGGAATTCTTACAGCTGTCACAATCTTGAGTGCCAACAACAAATCTCTAAGTAGCTTGGTTGATGAGGATGTCATGAGTGTTTTGATTCAATCGGTATGTGGAGAAAAATCAATTGGCGATGAAGAGAAGGACGACGACGATGAATCAATCGATGAGAATGGCTCTTCCGAGGATGGTTTGGGTGAGGGTACAGTTTTTGTTGATGCAACAGTGGCCGGAGTGAATCTGGATGAAGTAAAAGATAATATTTCTGACCGATCTGAGGAGAGTGATGAGAGCAGTCTGAACAGCACTGATGAAGGTAGACAGGATGACAATGACATCGAGCTTGATCCCGCGAAACTTGAAAACCTTCTGTTAGAGGATAGTGATGCTGAAATGAGTGACAATGGGATCAGTGGGATACTGGAACATCATGCTGGAGCCGACAAGGCACTGGCGCAGCTCATCAAGCTGAAACAGGAAGCTCGCAAGGCATCTCAGATGGAGCGGGATCGCATTGATCTGTGCAATAGATTGCGATGTGCTACTTTACTCGACTTGCTTTTTACGCCATCGGTGTTCAAGAGTGGCTGGCTACCTGTTGAGGCCGTGCTAGGATCGATTGTTCCCATATTGCGTTCTTACAAGGTCATTGCCAAAAGTATTCAAGCATCATCGTCTGCTAATGCAAAAAAGTCTCTTGGCGAGAAAAATGCACTCCTAGACCGTTTGTCTGAATTGGTGAAGAATAAGCTTTCCAAATTCCGCCTGAATGACGGATCAAGTGCCAATGAGCTTGCACTAAAGGCATCATATGATATATTTCAAGAGATGAATAGAAGCATAAATGCATCACATTGTTCATGTTGTAGTGTGGCTTTAACTACAGCCTTGAGATGTATCCCTAATGCAGATGAAAGTGAAGAGGTGAAGGATATCTACATCAAGGCAGTTGATGACTGGAGTTTACGAAAAGCGTCAAAGATACACTCTTGTGTGTTTGACGATTTAATCAACCGCATGCCAAGGTATGACATACTCTATTCCTTTTGAATTGGTATACATTCACACTATTAACCTTAATTTTTTGCACCTTATACAGTCTAGCGTCACACGTTCTGATTGAGCCTCTCACGACTGCAGCGCGTGATGCCCATTCGCCGTTTCTGAAATGTGAATCAATCAAGCTTTTGACCGCCATTTACAAGCAATCAAACAACAAAGAAGGCATGTCAGAGAAATCAAAAAGTAAAATGAAGAAAGGTTGCAGTAAAGTTGCCGAAACATTGAGGAGTGCTTTGGGAGACTCAAGCCTCCAAAGGGCCAAGCACAGAGACGAGGTATTGATCGCCACAAAGAACTTCGTACACTACCTCAAGACTCAAGATGAAGGAATCTTAACTGAATCTGAACTTGGCTCATTGCAAGAAACCCTGACAAAGATCGGAGGAACATGTAAGAGTGGAGGAATGAAGCAGCTGTGCTCGCAAGTTTCACAGACGATTGCAAGTTTAGCCAGAAGTACCGAAGATGAAGATCATAATTCAAAACGCGCCAAAGCACCAAAGAGTAACAAGAAGCAAAAGAAGTCGAAAAAGTAGAGCAGAATCCCACTGACTAATATCCTAGTATTGAAAAATAAGAAATTATCCTGCCTCGCCCCACCACCATACTTGCGTAAAAAACGCTCACTTGGTTAGCGGGCTATCGTTGTCTGTTTGTGTGTAAGATTAAGAAATCGTATTGGGGTATTGGGATAAAGCAGTTTTAAGTACTGTCTCATCGCAGAAACAAAATGTGATGAATCATACTTTAGATAAGATCTTATTGCCGCCAGTTCTTTCTATCAAATTGTCCAATGCGCATTTCAAATCTCTATGCCAATTCTGACATCAATTCACACAGAGCACTTCCTTTGTCCTCACTTAATTCATCATACGTTCCTTCCTCCACAACTTCGCCATCCTTCAAAACTATGATCGAGTCTGCAATCTGCAACGTAGGTGCACGATGCGTAATAAGCAACAAACCCATAGACAGGCCGTTGTCTCCGTTGCGGCAAGCATGCACTGCATCGGTGACAGCACTCTCCCCTTCAGCGTCTAATGCACTGCTCGGTTCATCCAAAATGAGTAAACAGGGTTCGGATAACAAGGCACGAGCAAGAGCAAGGCGCTGGCGTTGCCCCCCAGACAACCGCATCCCGCTTCTTCCAACACGGAAATTCAAGCCATCATCCAACTTGGAAATGAAATCGTTGCAATTTGTGATTGTGAGTGCCTTTTCGATGTCTTTATCAGAAGCATTTGGATTTGAGTACGTCACATTGCTCTTGATTGTAGCGTCAAAAAGAGCAGGATGCTGCGGCACAACTTGGATCAACGATGTTTGAGATTCCCTGTCTAATTCAGTGAAATCCAGTCCACTTGGTTGCAGTGTGATTTTCCCCCCTTGTGGAGAGTGCAAACCAGCTATGACTGACGCCAATGACGTTTTACCCGATCCATTCTTTCCGACGAGTGCGATAACCTTGCCTCGTTCTAACTTAAGCGATACATTGTTGAGAACTGTTCTTTTGGAGGAGCTCTTGTATGAGAATGAGACGTTTTGAAGAGTTATCGACTCAACTGATTCTGCATCAGAAGTTCTAGACAGTTTTAGGCTTTCATTGCTTGACTTTGCATCAGGTGACCCATCGATTAAAGAGTAAACCCTATCTGCACTGACAAGACCCTGAGTCGATTCTCCCACCGCCTTGAAAACGCCAGAGGTGCCCAAGCCCAACAAAAAGGAATAAGTGGCAAAGGAAGTCAGTTCCCCACTGGTCATGCGTCCATTGGCCACGGCTGTTCCTCCAGCATTGAACACCATGTACAAAGCACCCCCAGTGGCAGCAAAGGTGAAACCCATGAAAACGCCCTTTGCGGAATTGACTTTCCTGCCTAATTGGACGCATTTTTCCTGTAACTGAACATATTTCTGCACCTCATCCTTTTCTCTGTTGGCAAGTTTGACCGTCATAATATGGGAAATCCTCTCCTCAGCGAATGCCGCAGCCTGTTCCGCGCACTCTCTCTGCTTTGCTGTTGCCTTCTTGACGAACTTGTTCAATACCACTGCCGCTGCTCCTATCACGGGCACTATACTGACAGAAATTCCAAAGAGGGATGGATTGAGTGAGATCATGTGATATGTAGCAAAGGCACAGGAGCTGCAACTTCGCAGGATGTTTGCAAATACAGTTGTGACCACCTCTGATGCTTTGTTGACATCTTCGGTGAGGATAGATCCGATAGCTCCTGGAGATGATGCTGATGATTCAGATACAGACTCTGCGGCGGCATCTGCTTCGTTACTTTCCTCCTTCCCAGACTTGACAGCGCCTCCCGAAACGAACCACTCCATATCCCTATCGGTTAGAACAGCGCTAAAAAGCTTGGTACGAAGTCGTTGTGCGATATTGTCTTGTGCTCGATTAAGCATGGTTGTTCGTAGGAATGATGCGAACCCCCCCCCTATCACCACGATTGCGAGTGCCTTGGACGCGCTGCCTGAGTTGTTAGTGGCGGAACATATCTGACCTACGCCACACGTCATGTTCTTGATCGGAGAGCTTTTCTCATCCAAAAGCTTGCCAAGGAGCTTGGGAAGTGCTGATAACACGTGGCGAAGAAAGAAGTGATATAAGAGACCGTTTAAGACACGAGTTAGAACTGAACTGTCCGGCGGGGGGAGACGGCGCGGCAACGGTCGCCCGATCCCTTCTGCGCACGATGCACGACACCTACCTTGATTCGACAGCGCCGACGCCATCATTGCCAGAGTACCAACCGCCAGTGACCGAATCTCCTTGCTCGCCTCATCGTTCAGGCGTGCTTTCACTTCCTTTTTTCGAGATTTCTCCAACGACGGCTTGGTTTTCTTGACAGTAGCACCTTCTCTTTTGGTGCCGTCATCAGCCATTTTTCGATCAACGCTAGCTTCCGCCCCAGAAGTCTTCGAGCGTTTGTGCTTTGGGCTGAAGATAAAGTCTATGAATGAGCTATTCTTCCGTTTAGTGGGCTTGCTGCTGGCTGAGTCGACTGTTTCGCTCAGTTTGACTGACATGTTGCAAGTAAAAACCGGAACAGCTGGACGACAGTGCGGCTTGTGGAGGGCTGGGGCCACGCATACCGTAAAACACGCTACTCTAGCAATGAATGCTGGTATGCAGAATGGGTGCGGGGGCCCCCCAACCACGGCCCCCCAACGGAAGGAAAAGAGTATGTAGATATCCGTTGGTTGGGCGACAAAGACAGTGCTGCGGCTCCTGGTCGCATCCTTCGGCGCCGCTCTGATACCCAGATTGTTGATGGTGACAACCGCCACTCACTGTCTTTACGCCACAAAACTATCGCGATGCGGGGCTGGGGCCGGTCGTGGGCGTGGAGGAGGGGTGAACGAACGAAGCCGACTGCCGACTTGAAGGCCGATAGCACGATGTTGCCCATCTTCTCCTCCAATGCGCGTTCTCTCGCTAGAGCGTCTGCGTCCTCCGCAAGAAATCACTTCTTCCCAGATGAAGAACCAATATCGGATGCTGTGTCGGCGAACTTGGTCTCTATGGAAGAATCCGCTGATGTTGACGAGACTCTGATATCATCGACTGTCATAAAGGTCCAAGAATATTACCCCGAAAAAAATTACAATGCTACAGCTGACGACAATCGTGATGACGAAAACGAGCATGGATTATGTGATTGCTTCTTGTCAAGGCTGGTGGAATTGATCCCTTGTTTTCCCCACAACGGGCTAATTGATAATGAGAGGATAAGTGGGGACGGCGAGACAGACAATGGTAACTATGATGACAGAATATCAACCATTGAATGCATATTGCTACAAGCTTTCGAAGATTTTCGTGAACCTGATTCATCTCCAGCGATCGATACTGAGCATCGTCTGTCGAGCAACGGAATGATGTTTCCCCCGTCAGAGTGGATACACGATCCACATCTCTTTGTTGCCACTCCTGGTTCTGGCATGCGCATTTGTCGAATTCGGCGTGTTTCAGACCCATCATATCATGAGTCTCCCGAACCCATTCATTCTGAGTCATACGTGGGTCATGATAATTTCGACAAAGATCAGCTAATGCAGCTCCCTATCAACAACGGAAAAGAGCACCCTTTGCATTGTCGGGTTATAGACTTCGAGACAAAGTTATTTTCTGGAACTGCATTGCTCCGAATACGCGGGTCTAATGGTTGTCGGAATAATGAGAGAGACAGTAAAGAAGATTCTACCGAACACGATTACTTTGGCAAACACAATCGCAAGTTCCAATTGGTAATTAGTGGAAAGTTCAAAGCGGGCGTGGTAATGGCAGATTGCATGTCTGGAATCTTGTTGGATCGCCAACTGGTCACCACATCTGATTATTCAAACATTAATTGCGTCGAAGGACTGTCATGTTTAGATGAATCGGACGGCATCATCAAGAATGTCGGTGCAAGTGATAAAGACAAACGGGAGCGGAGTTTGAAGAGGGTTAAGAGGACACACTGTGACAGTTTGCCATCAAAATGGGCTCTCCGTGCTGCTGTGAAAGTTGCTGGAGTGTTCAGTCCTCGCATGGACGCCGATCTGGAGTGTGCTTCTCCAAGGTTACTCAGCCCTCTTTGTTCCACAGCGCAGACGATCATCGTATCCAGAAGAAATGGCAGAGACTTCTCTACTCGCTTAGAAGCACCCCTAGCAGAACCTCCTATTCATTCTGATTCGTCTCTTGTCGAAGACTTGCGTAAGTCTTCAACAAATGATCACAGCCGCGCTGCTAAGAATCGTGTTCAACAAAGGAAGAGTGCGTTCGATGCAGTGTATGATGCCCATGCTGAGTCACAAGCCAATAGTTCTCGAGTCAATGCCTCACCATGCTTTGATCCAGATGCGGAATATACATTTGAATTTCTCCAGCACCTAGTCGATTACAACGATCTGTCACTGGATTTGGGAAAAGTCATTGGCAAGGTGAGGCTAGGGGGGGCGTTGCGCGGTCAGCCTGCTCGCTTTGTATCAGCTGTAAAGCAGCGTAGACATACAAATCCATCACCCAATGAATCACAATGGAAATTGGAGAACTGTGATTTCATTTGGTCATTCGACTTATGGCACAAGTCTCTTATTTTAGGCGGATAACAACTATAAGCACGCGTGCATAATGCTCCATATGACATGAAAACCCACATCTGTCCAGCAACCTATCCACCTGCAAAAATTTCTTACCGCTGTCAATGATTCTAAATAGGATATCTTTTATATTAAATTCACGCTATACAATCTCTTTGCTCGGAAACAAATCATTCCTCCATCGTCAATATTGATACTGCAATATCCATTCTCGAACGTTAATTCTCAGAGTCAAATGTATGTCATAAAACTCCTGAACTCGAAGTCACGTAAATTCATAAAAAAATATAACTTCTTGCTCGCCTCTCTTCTCCAAAGCGGCCATATTATAATCAAGATCAATGCCAATATTAGTTGCGCCCAACAATTTTCTCTTCATCGCTACCGTACATTTCAACAGTCTCAGCAGCTTCATCGTTACCACTCATTCGAAGTGCTCGTCTCACACGTACTTTAGCCTCGTACTCCTCCATCATCTTAGGATTGCTCCTTCTAGCAAGGATCTCCTGTTGTAGCCGTTCCTGCTCCTCGATCTCTCGTTGCTTTCGTTCCTCACGTTCCTTACGAGCATCCTCGTTGAAGAAATCGAACAGTCCCATGGGCCGGACGGTTGTCTTGCCTACGATCGCATTTTTTCGGTTTTGGGTGGTAGAGGCAGATAAAAACGCAGAAGCGGATGCGGCGCTGATAGCGATTGCAACTAGGGACGTGTTCTTCATTGTTAGATCGATCGATAGTCGCGGCTTGCCTGGTGTTTGTGAGCAAAAGTGATAACAATAGTCGTGGTTTCAGGAAGTGTGTACCATTGTACGGTATCGTACATAAAAGTGAGAACAACAACACACTGACTCACTCATTTTAGTAAGGCGTGGCGTCAATGTGACGTGTTTGTGACGTATGTGCTCCCCTGTTCTTCATATGGTCAAAATCCCCAATAACATTATGAATACACCCTCGCGACTCTCTGAATGCTTCGCAGACCGACGGCATGGAGGTCAGTGCGGAGGACGACTTCGACGATGGAAAGTCCGACGGAACGGACGATGCCGTCGCTAAAGTGCCGAGTCGTCCATCAATCGCCCACCCCTACTCCCAGGCTGTCCCTTCCATTCAGCATAGCATGGGCGGCTTTCTCCTGCCCACCAGCCAAGCCGGTCCGCCACGCAAACAAAACCACGACAGCATCGCTGGTACCAAAGTCACCGCAGCGGCCAAAGTGCAACTATGATCACTGAGCCCGACGACATGGACAAGCGAGAGAACACGGACAAGCTAGAGAAGAGGCTCGGGCAGAAGAGGATGGCCACTGTGGAATCTCGACGCCACAAGAAACATATGATCAAGGAACTCCAGCAAAGTGTTCAGTATTATTCCCGGGCCAATACATCCCTTAAGAGTCAGAATACCGAGTTGGAGTGCGAGCTTATCCTCGCCAAGCACAGTGTCCTCGTGGCCCGTTCGAGCAATGTCCAGTTGAAGAGACCCAAAGATGCCACATCATCCGCTGCCAACTTCACTTTTCGAAGCGCCGCAGCATCAAAAATTCCGGCACTGAATTCACCAACACAGCAGGTCCAATCCTCCGAACAACAGTCTCTTGCCGGTCACAGTGACAGTGGCAGCCTATTGTCCCTTCTTCCGCGTCCGCCTATGCGCCCAAGGTAGACATCGACAAACAGGCGCTATCCTATGCTCAATATCAAGGTTTAGCGGGTTTTATTTATTTAAATGTGGACTACAGTTTTATTTGTTTTCACATTTACCAATAAACGATTAAAGATCACTTTTTATTGTCAATTCAGCTTTTTATTGCCAAATCAATTCAATTGAAAGTCACGTCCTAGATCTCTATTCGAAGATAGGACATTTTGATCAAAATAACGAAAGTTTGAATAGGGATAAGACTTTCTTTATGAGTATTTTTGAATAACACGAAGAAGCCAGACACCTTTGAACCAAGCAATAGCAGGTCAGGTCTGGCGGGAGATGACTCTCCTTTCTTCG
>JALLAZ010000219.1:0-26148 GCA_036939755.1 Stephanodiscus triporus
AATTTGTGTCAAATCGACACAAATATTTGTGTCTTTGTGTTTTTGGGAATGCTCCTATATCTGACACCTTCCTCACTGACTCAAAACAACAACACACATTGCACTCCGCCACACGCCCCAACTTCGTCCACAACGACACCACCCAACGATGATACAACGCCCCATCGCCCCTTAGGGAAAATAATATAATGCAATGGTCCTCATCGTCGATTTCCCCCGATCGGACGGCATCCCAATTCGTCTTAGGCACCTCGATCGTCATGTCCATCCCCCCTCCCCCCCCGCGAGGAGTAGACGCAGCAGGTGGGGCGTCTCCTTCGCCGATGAGCCGGAGGTCGCGAACGTCACGAACCTCGCCATCGATCACAAGTCGGACCTGTGGTTCTCCCAGAACGAGATGGAAAGCATCAAGCGAACGACCCTACTCGCATTGCAGAAGATCGTGTTGCGACTGCAAAGCCTCGAAGACGACCAACGAGGCGCGAGCGCCGACGACGAGAACATCCGCATGGACATCGCCGACGAGGTCCTCGGCACGTACATCGGACTCGAGCGGTACCTCTCGCCGTCGGTGTGCGTCGACGTCCAGCGTCGACGTCGATCGCTCTGGGATGCAATGCGGTTCGAGCAGGATCGGCAGGATAGGGCGGGAATATGCGATCCCGACCTGCTGGCGAACATCGCTGAGGTCGAGACCGACTGGTCGACGAGGAGGGCGAGGGTGATCGGGCTGCAGCACGAGCGGATACGACGACGACATCGACGACGAACGACCCAATCTTCGCAATATGATTAGACCGGCGACACCATACCCCCCCGGAAGGCTACAGAAAAAAAAATATAGAATGTAATTGTAAATACTAAAAGAGTCAGCACGAAATGAATGACCCCGGCTGACTTTTCATTTTCATGTCTCCCTTAGCTGAATCAACGACATCATTACCCCTACGTCGGGAGCGGCCCCATGGCGAATGACGCCATGCGCCAATCGGCGACTCGTGGAGCCAAATATCTCCCGCCGGCCAGCAACCGAAGATAGAATGGCCGACGGGGAAATGTCCGGCCGGCAGTTGACGACACAAGTCTCGCGCCAAAAAAGTCGTCCACATCCATTCACATATATCATGGACTCGCGTCGTCGTAAGTCGTCCCTCGCGATGGGATACCATGTCGTCGTCGAGTACCTCGATCGGATCGAGGACGAGGAGAGGGTCAGGGCGTTGCCGCACCTCGTCGTGCGCGCGCCAAACGTCGAAATCGGCGACGTGGTACCAGTCGACGATCGAGGGGGCGCAGTCGTCGACGACGACAACGACGGAGGCGCGGCGACGACGACGGCATCCCTCCGCAAGGCGGGATTGAGAGAATTTTCCCCGTCCCTCCTCCTCCACCACCAGCCGTCGCACGCCGACGCGCCCCCGCCGCCCCTCTTCTCCTACCTGACGACATTGGACGTGTCGAACAACGAACTTCGCGACCTTCCCGGACTGTCGTCCCTGCCGAACCTACTGCGATTGTCGATCCAGAGGAATTGGTTCGATGCCCTCCCGTCCGATGTCGATCATTTGTCGAAATTGATCCACCTCGACGCGTCGAGGAACTTCCTGAGGCCTAATCGAGAATCTCTCCGATACGACGGCCTGCGTCGATTGACGTGTCTGAGAGTTCTGGATTTTTCGTACAACGGGAAGATACGGAGGGCCGATCACCGCGATGCGATACGGGCGGGGATACTACCCTCGACGGCGGAGGTCGTCATCACGGCTTGGGAGGAGACCATGACGACGCGCGACTGCTACTCCTCGTCGTCGTCCTCATCCTCCGCCGACGCCGCCGCCGTATCGCCGAGGGGGGAGGAGGGTTCGACGACGACGACGACGACGACGACGACTGCGACTGCGATGATGATGTACGTCGGGACGTCCGCCGCCGTTCGCGATCCGCGACTGCTGCGCTCGCAGCTCGAGCCGTGGAGCACGTTCGTATTGCGAAGGCGACTCGTCACGGACTTCGGGGAGATCCCGACGGATCCCGCCCATGTCGATCGCGCGTCCGTGATGAATAGGCTCCTCGATCGATACATGGACGAGGGATTGTCGTACTTCGACGACGAGGACGAGGGATCGGGCGGAAGATGCGACCGCAACGCGGCGGTGGGGAAACGTCGGATCCTTCGGATCGACGGCGAGCCGGTGCGGGACGAGTTGCTACGCGAGATCCTGACCGAACTGAGGGAATGGAGGGGCGACGTCGGGAGGGGGGGGGGGTCCGGTGGCAGCAGGGAAAGGCCGAGCGTGCGCGCCGAGTGCTACATGATCCTACGCGCGGATTGCGTCGTCGCCGACGACGGCGGTCCCGCCTGCGACGTCCTCTCGTCGTCGTCGTCGAGGCGCGCGAGGCGTAGGAAGAAGAAAATGGATGGTAATCAGAGGCTATGGGCGCTCGCCCTCCGGGCCTTGCGGGAGACCGATCCGGACTTCGCGACCCGTTGCTCAGAGGTCGCGGTCACGCTCGGATTCGCGGGCAGTCCTCACATAGACAAGCAGAACTCATCCCCCTTCTACGGATTGGCACTCGGGGACTTCGACGATGGCACGGGATGCTTGGCCGTGGAATGCTCGGCGAGGGTGATCGCCGTGGTCAACACGAGGAACAAGTTGGGGAGAGTCGACGGGCGGTATCCCCATTGGGTCACGAATTACGATGCCGGTCAGGAGAGATATTCCCTGATCTATTACGATACGATGTCGACCTTCGAATCTCCCGGGCCTGCGATTTTTCGCGTTCCATAGAGGGAAAGGGTGGATATATTATTGCGCCCATCAACGGTGACTCCCATGTCATGAAGTGTGCGGCTTGTACCAGGTTGGGGATCGCCCATGAGAAACGAAGAATTTATGAATTATTTTTCTTCCTGGAATTCGGACGATTCTTCGAAAATTCCGCCTTCATTGTATTTGCCCTGTAAATGCTGGCCTCCGCTCCTCGCTCCAAATATTTCATGTGCTTCTTCGCTTTGAGGAGGGGATCCATTTCTCCGGCATCATCGCTCCTTTTCGAAGGTCTGCTTTTCGGCGTTTTTGGCGTGCTTGGTACGGAGCGTGATAAAGCATTCGCCGCCCTCTGCTCCACGGATTTTATCCATTCCCTTACAGACTTATTCAAATTCACAACCATTCCAGCAACAATTATCCCGAAAAGTACCCAAAAATAGTTTGCGACGTGAGCCTCGCTGTAATTTTCAATTTTTCCGATATTGCCGTTTCCACTATTGGTCTGAAACCAGTGCTGGCACATCCGATAGAGTATCAACGACACCAAATTAGGCACCCCCCCGATACAGAATAGATTAAATGCACACGCAAAGGCCTTCTTGTTGGGAGGAGAGGCCGTAAAAGCAACTTCATAGCCAGTGGATATCGAAAACATTTCACCCGCCCCGATCAGAATGTAGCTTGGGGCTGACCAGATAACGTTTATTCTTCCTCCAGTGCGAGCGAATTCTTCATGAATCATTGACTCCACAACGATGGACCATAGAATCGCACATGCGCCAAAGGCACACCCAAGGGCGAACTTGTATCCTGTTGCAAACCTGATGTTGTTTCTCGCTAGGAACCTGAATAAGAGATGATAGAATAATTGCAGCTGTTGAGATGTGCGCATTATCAGATTATTGTATATTAACTTTCAAATCATTACTCACGGGTAGAAATGGCTGCTCACAAGGTATCCACAAACCAATACGCTAACAGCTAGAGAGGAAGACAGTATGTTTGTTAATGGCAGTAATCATTCATGGTATATAATAATACAAACAAGCATGCCACTTACTGTCTAAGATGTTTACCGATGGTGCTTCTATGAAGCCGAGGAACGGCTCCATGACAGCTCCCTGGACCATGACTACAAAATAGTGTAAGGTAACAATCACGCGAAAAAATGACCAGGGTATGACATGGAAACTCTCTTACATGTGGTAGGGCACTGTTGATAAACGATGCTAAATGGAATGATGAGAAGACATATCTTTGCAACATCTGCAAAGTTTGGTTTATCATCGTCCGTGACATGGGAATCTAAATCTACACTTCCATTTCCTACCTCATGTCCGTGTTGTCCTGGGACCACATGAACATACCGTTTTGATCCCGCCACGAAGAAAACCAGGGCCACCAGAAGCAATACAAATGGGATCATGTATGCAGCTGTGATGTTATTCCTTGCCACAACTGGCATGATGATGAATCCTAAGCATGCACCAATATTGATGATCATGTAGAATCGGACATAGAATGTCTCGATCATGGAGCGTTGTAATATTGGATGATACTGTCTCGCACCAAAAATATTCACTACTGCCTTGACAGTGCCTGTGCCCACAGGCCTGAAGTGACAAACAAAATCAGATGGATATAATATGAGTGCGATGATTGTTGCACTCGAATGAAAGAATCGTAAATGAGAAATCACGCAAAAGCTCACCAGAGAAAAAGCAATGCTAGTTTGTACGCCTCGACATTGAACGACTCCGTTCCCAACCACCAAGTGGGGGTTGTGGAAGACGCAATCACGAATACCCCAGGCAGATAGAAAAAAACGAACCCCATCAATATTGTTCTGTAATCGCCCAAGTACCGATCTGCGAGCATTCCCCCCACGAATGGAACCGTGTAGGCGACTGCGGTCGAGATCGATACCAGCGAAGCCGCATCCATCGACGTCATGTGCGGACTCCAGTTCTCATCGTACGATCCCGTGAGGTAGTTCGTTTGGGTCATGTACAGTCCGTAGAAGGAGAAGCGTTCTAACAGCTCGAGGACGAGAATGAGAAAGACCGAATATGTCAGCGGATTCAGTGCGTAGGTGTACGAGTTGCCGTTGGCGTCCGTGTGCAGAAGTGGGCGATGTTTATCATATTTTCCCGATTCTCGGTCGAGGTTGAGTAATTCATCCGGTATATCCCCGAGCTGCTGTAGGGTATTCACGTCTCCTGGGACGGAGAATTCCTCCTGCTGCACGCCGGCACTTTTCAGCGCCTCGGCGAGTTCGATGTCATTGTCTGTTTCTTTTGATGAAGTCATGTCGGGCTGTCGCTATGGAATACGTCCTTCGACGGAGAGACTTCAGAGAAGATGATCACAGTAGTGGGTTGATCATTGGTCGTATGCTTCTTTTGCTCTCTCCGTCGTCCTCCCAGACTCGCATTCATGAAAGTGCAGAAGGATTACTCGCAGTGTGGCCGTGGGCGATAGGTACGTTTGTAGCGGGCGAAGTTTTTGGCCAGTTTGGTCAGTTTGTTTGGCGAGCTTGCCGATTTCGGCGAGATCAATGAACACTCACTTCACAAACGCTCAAACCGAACAGAGCGACTCTCCACCACAGCACATGGCAAAATCGCCCGGCACAAGCTTTTGGTTGACAATTATTGAGCACATTATCTCAGCAGCACCACCATGGGAGACAAAAAATGCATCAATGATGATCTTTCTGGTGATGAACTGGAAGAAGTCAACAAGCGTATGAAAAAGATGGTCTGCTCATCGAAACTATCGAGTAGATGTGTATCTTCTTCCCACAAGATCTTACAAAGAATCAACTGTGCTATTAAGGATTCTGGAGATGGAAGCAAACTGGATGCCACTGTGGTGCCAACAACTTCTCCTACAAAGTCATCCTTGACAAGCATCCAGCAGAGCTGTGCATGTTTGCGAAATTATGCGTTGACTACGCGCTGTGGAACACGGACAGAACTGCCCACTATGACCTGCAGTCTGCAGTGGGTAGAAAGTGAGTATAAAATCATGAAGGAATTGTCTAACAAATCTTTAGGTTGTCTCATGTCCCCTCTTGCCTGCTGGGATGTGAAGCACGAAGGAGGGAATATGAAACTATTCGTGACCGAGTGGTCTAATAGTGATGAGCAGTTTGCAATCAAGTCATTGACGGAGCGGTGGATCTAAGGATTGCGCAAAAAATTGCTGACACACTTGCCACATTGAATAATATCAAAGACTTTGATCTGGACCTCAATGAGCTTATCAAGCCAACCAATGAAAACGTTTTCGAGCACATGAAAGATGTTGCAAGAGCAACACGTCAAACCAAAGATCCAAGTGATAGAATCCAAGCATTTTGTGCTAGTCTTGGACTGGGAGAACACATTATGATGAAAATCATGGATGCATCTTTGGCTAATTGTCTACAGTGAGACTGTCTTACTCACAGTGATTCTCACGTCTTCAACATATTAGTAGAGGCCAAGCCATCTATCGAAGAGTTGGAAGTTTTGCCCCAAATGGTACTGTGGTCTTATTCGATTGGGAAATGGCAATCGCATGAGTAATATAGTCTTGTTGTGAGCTCACTTGTTATTATTGAATAATGCTGAAATTCAGTCTTTCTCATGTTTCCCACAGTGGACCCATTCACATGACCTTGGTATTGCACTGGTCTTCCCTGCCGGCTATATCATTGCCCATTGCATTAAGGGTCCTCAGAAAGAGGCAAAACAACAAAGTAGTGAGGTTTTCATCAATACATTACTGGATACAGATTGTTCCCAAAGGATTGAGGCTGGGAGGACCGCCAAAGAAATGACAAACATTCTTCATAATATTGTCGGCACGTGTGGCATGGTCTTGTACTTGCTGCCCTATTACATCTTGTACATTCACAACACCTTCTTCCCCATTGATGCCAAAAACAAAAGCCGCCATCATGACGCCCTGGGCATCCTTGGTTTGAATTTGATGCGCCTCGCATACGACACTAATTATATTTCAGATTTGGCTGGGGCGGATGAGATCCGTTTGCAATTTGCCTCTTTGAGAGAAGAGGAGGTTGATAAAGCTCAACAAGATTGTTTGCTTTGAAGGGGGGATGCATGGTGCAATAAAGAAATAGCTCAATGTTGTGTGCTATGAATCAATGCCTCAGCAACAAAAGGTGTCAGGGAATGGAGAAGATGACAGGAATACATAACAATCAATCAATAGAAAATTACTTCATGATATTTGGTGCAGTAAGATGTAATGGCTTTTGCTATCTCACTTAGCCTGCAGTCAAAGAAGTTGGAAAGTGAACCTGGGCTTCTGCCCGCCCCAATAAGGAGAATGAACCACCAGCATAAGAATCTTTTGAGACAGCAATCTGCTGCCCCCAGCGGCCATGCTGAATGGTTACACATACGACATTTCAAAAGACTATTATGTCTGCAGTTTAGCCAGGAAGAACTGTAAGTTTTTAAGTATTTATTTATTTATTTATTTAACAACAACTGCAATTTATGACACTCACTGTTCTTCAGATCCCGGTGAAGGGTCAAAGGTGTGTCTCCTTCTGGAATGATATAATCTTTACCGCTATAAGCAAAAACGCCCCTGACAAGATATTTGCCATCGACAAGAATGGAATCCATGACCTTTGCTGACTATATCAACGATGTGGAACTTTTCAGGGAGTTCTGCGCGGCGTTTTGCTCCACGTTTGCGTGTGGATTTTTTTCAATTTTCAAAATCCCAATGCAGGCAACGTAAAAAGCATGGCTCCTCTTTGGTCGCCAAAGGCAGGTATCAATGTGCGAGCGAATGCCACATCTATTAGACCTACATGTCCTCGGTTTAGAAAGTGGTCGCTCAAAAGAAGGAAACTCGAACTAGCTATTCATCCTCAGCAGTGTATCAATTACGTTGAATAGCACGCTGCCATTTCTGCATGGAAGAATGAATCCTTGACTAGGCCCACAGGCGGACCTGGGTCCCTTCTCTATGGCTCAGTTACTTATTACAAAGATATTCATCTGGAGGAGACGCTGCAATCAAGCTTCTATACGGATAATCCAGAGATGAATGCTCACATTAAAGAAGGACTTTCGGTTAAGGTTGTTCAGAGCAACTCAAGTTGCATTTCTTCGAGATGCGGACAATCTCATGAAGTTTGATAGGCACAAGGCAGAGACGTAAGACTCAAAACCAGCTGCAATTGATTACACCCCAGTAACTTCCGATGGTAATGATGATGACTCCGGTGGTGCCGAGACAGAAGACTCAAAGCCAGCTGCTACTGCTTATGCATCATTAACGTCCGATGGTGATGACGATGACTCCAACTGTGGATTCACCGCGAAACGAATGCCACCAAACATGTTGCCTCCTCGAGACTACGCCAGACGACGGACAAGAAGCCAAAGTACACCTTCAGTGACTCTGATGATGATAGCAAGCAGAACTGCGGGTAGATGCTTTAATCTGCCGAGGTTTAAAAGTCTGAAGCGTCTGCATTCCGTCGTCCGAATCCTACTCTTCAATACCCTCAGAGCCTCCGCCAACGGGAACTGCCATAAGGAGTAATAGAGTAATTCATATATGTTACCTATTTTCCCTTATGATAATGAGATCGAGGTGCTCACTGCAGTAGAATTTCAAAAAGGATAATATGGGATATGTCGTCTGCGTAGCACATACCGTGGGTGACATTAATGACGATTTAACGACCTCCAATATCATGTTCGGCAATCCACCTTGGCTACGACACTGAGATGCTATACGCGGCTCATGAGAGTATGAGAAGGCTCTCTATTTTGGCATCTATCACGAAATAAGCAAGGTAAGAATGCCGAGTGTCACTGTTGCACGATTACAGGAGCCTTGAGTTGATTTTTTATATGTTGCATGAGGGAAAGATGACATTTCACCACAACAGAACATCTAAGAGTAGTCGCCACAACAGAACATTTAGGAGTAGCATTCATTATTTTACTTCTTCGTTTGGGCGAGCAAAGAAAAAGAAAGAAATATATAATGAAATATATATAATGCAAAAACTCAAGTTAAATTCGGTGGGGAACTCTCCTAATTTCGGAGAACCAAGCGCAATCTTTGTTAACAAAGGACCGTATTCTTGCGGTAGCTCTTGTCATCTTCGTCTGATTTGCTGTCATCTAGAATCTTGGGGTTCGCGCCGTCCGTGAAACATACGAGGAGGCACCGGACACCGTAGCTGATGTCGATGCCCATGTGGTATAGTTCGCCAGGGTGAACCAACACTTGGCCTTGTCGCAGCAAGATGGTTTTCCTTAATGCCCTGAAGTACGTTCCTCCTCCTTCGTATTCATCAAGTGTGGTGAGCATGGCTTGCCAAGTGATATCACATCCGTCATAGTGCATTTCAATCCCGGTGTGGTCCGGGCGATCATCGAGTCTTTGATAAAGGAGAAGATGGGGCTCCTTCCACGATCTGGGCCTAAGGTTCATCGCCTCCTTCCTCATATTCCCTCCGTATACCTCGCCTATAATCTTCTTGACATCGTGCAAAATCTGATCGGTGTACTTGTTGACCAGATCCTTAACCTGTTCGAATTATTGGCAAGACAGCAAGTGAGTTCAAGAGACTTCGGACACGGGGACCATCGTGGAAGGGTGCACTCACTTCCACTGCCGGCAAATCCATTTTGGTGTACGTGTACAACGTCCTCCAATTTTCGGCATTCGATCCCGACTGGTGGATCTCGCGAGTGTGATCATCGGCCATCATTCGGATTTGATCGCAAACCTCTGGAGAGAGGAGGTCGATTACGAATACCTTCCGAGCCTCATCGACAAATGTCACTCTTTTGCCTAGGACCGTTCTGACTCGTAGTTCTGAAGAGTCGTCGCCGTGGAAGGCAGCGTTCGCTGGTGTCACCCTGGCACCGGATCCCCTGCCCCGAGAAAAACGCGGAGAGCAGGCCTGATGGGCGACGGCAACAACAGCGTTGGGGCTATTAGCCTTCGATCTTGAAGAGTCGTTGTGGGGTGATGATTGGAGGCAGCTGTCACGCCTCTGCTGACTCGTCGTGGAAGTCATCGACCGAGTTTGACGTGGCTGGATGGCGTTGAGTTTGGCAGAAGCCTCGTTCCTGGCCTTGATTTTCTTGACGCACTCCGGTGGTGCGAATGTTGACGGGATAAACGTGGTCACGACCTCCTTGATATCCTGGGTGGCTACCTCCAAGCTATCCATAGATTCGTCCACGGACATGACATCGTCATCGGACTTGGACGGCGGAACTCCGTTGTTTTGGTCATGGTCATAAGTCATGACGTAAGAGTTATGCTGACCATTGCTACTATTGTGCACCATATGGCCAAAATGTTGTTCGCCACCATTCGATATCCAAGGATTGCCGTGGATGCCGTTACCCCCTGACATGAAGTTAGCAAAAGGATGACGAACCGTCGCAACCAAGGGCGCTAGGAAATGTGGCATCGTCCATTGATGAGAAGGAGGACGATTGTGGTTGGAATTATTCGACGTTTCGTACTGTTGCTGTTGTTGCTGCTGCTGCTGCTGCAATTGGTGTGCATGGTGATGATGCTGAGAAGGATGATATCCCCAGTTAGTCATTGGCGAAAACATTGGCTGGAATGATCTTTGGTCTACTCCTCCACCGTAGAGGTAACCGCCAACGGCACTGGCCGGGCCATGCTCGGCGTACTGATTGAGATTCTGGTGGCAGTTCGAGTGATTCATCAATGGACGAGCGCCCAAAATGGAGCCCGGAGGATCGATGGGAACCTTAATCATATCCTTGGAGACCTGAATCTCGGCCCCAGCAGCGTCAAGATCGACCTTTTCCATGGAGCTCGTGGAAGAAGACTTGATCCCATTCCGACGAAGGCCATTGTTCGGAGCGGCGGGTCGGGACTTATTCATCTTCTCAACAGCAGACGGTGCAGCGCTTGTCAGATCCTTCTGCTGTAACTGAACTTGATTCTCTGTAATCGGACTGAGCGGCATTCGAACGTTTTGGTCGCCATGACGCCGCGATGAGTTGGCAACCTTCGTAATCGATTTCAAAGCGTCGTTCTCCTTGTCTGCAGTGGGATTTGGGACAGCATCAGCCGCCGACGCGTTGCTACGAGATTCGGAAGACTTCATCATGCTTCCCCTACTTCCTCGAATGCCGGGTCTTGATTGAAAATTCGCCGGCAGATGCCTGATCAAGACGAGGGTGTTCCTCTTCTCCTGGTTTAGTTCGGACGGTACAGCTACCGCGGTGTCAGACTCAGAAGAATGAATGCTTTGCGAGGATGTTAAGTTTTGCGAAGAAGTTTGAAATTAGCACACGCGCAGTCTGAGGAATAACAATGCCGCAAAAAGGCAGAACGAGCTAACTCATCGACGAATCGTCGAGACGACTCACCCCTTAGTTTCCGCTCCCCTTCGATCGGTTCCCTGGTCGACACTCCTCCTCGACAATGGCAGCGCTCCCAATCTCCCTTCCCTCGCCGACCCCGTCGCTGTCGCCGCCGTCGGCTTCGTCGACGCTGTCACCGCCTCGCCTGCTTCTGCTGCTATTGCCCCCGCCGATGAAATGTTGTCGTGCCGCGGGTTGTTGTTGTCAACTCTCGAAAGAGTGCTCCCCATCTGTCTCTCCGAAGAGACGAAAGCGGGGCGTTCGGAAATTGAATGACGGCGGGTTTGCGCGCAGTGAGAAGATTGTGGCAGCGCAAACTACCATAGAGGCTTTTGAAATTTATTATTTTCGTCGCTCGGGCTGGCGGGGGGGGGGGGGGGGGGGGGGGGGAATCCGTCGGTCCCCCCGCGCGAGAAGCCCCGCCCCCGAAAGTAAGAATCGTATCTACCTCTAGAGTACGATGTGTAAGTAGATACAAACTCTTCTTGTGTGTATGGATTTATCGTACTCTCTAATAGAAAAAGGACTGATATCTCAGTGTAGACATAAATACACGTGACTGACCCTAAATGACCCTCCCAACAAAAAATCATCTTTATGTATCTACCTAGATAGATAGAGGCTACGCTACCATATTACTCCTATATTATGAACAACTCAGTACACACACATGCATAACTCTCACTCTGTTGAGTCCCAACCGCCCTGGAAGTAAATAAACATCATGGCCAGTCGTCCCGCGAGAATTCGCCCAACGAACGGGAGGAGGAGGCCGGACGATCCCGGCGGACTGGCGATCGACGATGGCGCGTCGGCGTCGGCGTGGGCGACCAGCGGCGCGCGGACTACGACGACGACTACGGCGACGGCGACGGCGACGGCGATCGCGATGACGCCCTATTCGGGAATAATACAGAGGTACATCGACGAGGACAGGGACGGCGAGAGGAGGGGGAGGACGGGGGGGCATCATCGCGGGCGCGAACACCGCGGCTCCTCCCGTCATCATCGCCGGAGGGGGGGGAGGACGAGGGAACCTCTATTCGGCTCGTCGGGCGAGACCGTCACGCCTGGCGCCGCGCCTCCGCCGCAGTCGGACGCCGCCTCCGCCGTCGTCGTCGACGACGACGACGATCACCACGGCATCACCGGGGAAAGAACCCTCCGCCTCCTCCTGATATCGCTCGTCGCGCTCGCGTCGAAATCGCTCTGGGGGGGACGAAATTCCCCCCTCGCGCGGTCCGCGGCGACGGGATGGCTCGCCGCGCGTCGTTTCGTCTCGAATTGCGACGACTGCGGCGGGGGGGGGGGATGGACGGGGGGGGGCGGCGACGTCCCGTTCCGACCGAATTTCGTCCGCGAGCGCCCGTACGTCACGTCGTCGTACTACGCCGCCACGACGAACGTCGACGTCCTGACGAGGATGGAGGTTGCGCAGGTGACGCCCAACGCCGGACGCTCGCCGGACGGGGAGCGCGGGATAACCTCGAGGCTGGCGATACTCCGACCGTTCTGCGAGTTCGACGCCGAGGCCCTGTCGACCATGTTCGCATGCTGGAACAGCCTGGTGCCATGCCGTGCCGCCGAGATGGACCTGGGCGACGACGACGACGACGGCTTCGAAGGGATAGGGGACGACGTCGGGGTCGACGAGTGGGTTCTCTTTGACGAGTCTGTCAACGGCACCGGACGTCGGATGCGCGAGGAGGAGGTGGGACGGTGGGAGTGCGAGGCGGCGGACGACGACGGCGACGACAAGGACCCGAATGGCGCCGGTGACGACGATCACGGGGATCGCGATCCTACGAAGTCGTCGTCGTCGACGACGAACGCGTCGTCGACAAGGCGGTGCAGGCGCGGGCCAACGGGCGCGAGGGAGCGCTTCGACAGCGTCGCCGCCGACGGACTCCGAAAGACGTCCGTGGACCTCTTCCTTTTCTACTCGCAGACGTTCTCCGAGAACGGGGATGCGATCAAGGCGGTGGACGAGATCATGGATGAATTCTTCAGCCCGGGGGGATGGAGCAGGTGCTTCGACAACATATACGCCGTGGAGGCGAACATCCCCAAGGTTAGTCAAGGAGGTGAACTTTGTTGCTGTATCAATACTGCGCTCATTCGTCTTCGTCTTTTGCGATCTTATTCGAAAAGGAGCTCGACCTATACATCCCCGCGGCGCAGTCGGAATTGTACAACTGGGGTGAGTAGTTTATTAAACATGCCAAGGATACATTATTTACTGGATCCTGGGGGAGGGGTGAGCGCGTGTGTGTGGGCGACTGTCCGGTTTTCGAAGACGCCCCTCATTTCCATACCCTCGTTCCATCTAAAACGCGAAACTAAAACGATTGTCCACCCCTCTCCTGTTATTTCACTCCTGCGCGCGTATATAAAAAAAAGTCAATGGCCCGAACAGACAGTACGAGGCCGGCTTCCGCATCGTGCAGAGCGGTGAGTGGGGGGATTACGACGCCTTCTACCTCATGGAGGGGGACAGCGTCCCTGTCAAGAATTACTGGCTGGACGTGATACTCGGCGAGATCGAGGCCCACCGTCCGTTCGCGGTGCTGGGGGATCAGTACAGTGGGGACAAGTGGGACTCGT
The DNA here is from genome assembly GCA_036939755.1 of Stephanodiscus triporus. Taxonomy (NCBI): domain Eukaryota; phylum Bacillariophyta; class Thalassiosirophyceae; order Thalassiosirales; family Thalassiosiraceae; genus Stephanodiscus; species Stephanodiscus triporus. The sequence continues at coordinate 13,784 of JALLAZ010000219.1, forward strand.
TCTACGAGAGCATTCCAATATCGCTGTTGCATCACACGAACGGCAACGGCATATACAACGTATCGCATCCGCTCCTTGAACGTCTGACGGGGCAGCTGGAGGTCGAGGCGCCGTGTCCGTACAATTCTATACCCTACGATTACAGGATGTCGCAGATGTGGACGGAGGGAGTACTCGGGATCGTGCCAAAGCTCGCGCCGAAGATCATGCTCAACGAGGAGGGCGAGAACATCACACTGTCGGACAACCTCGCGATGTTCAGCAAGTGGGCAAACAGATGGAAGGACGAGGAGCCGTTCAAGTTCACCAAGGCAATACACAACTACGCCGCGACGAACCTGATACCGCGTCATCTCGGGCCGGAGTACGTGATACACGGCGCCAAGTTGTACAGTCCCTGGGATCCCACGCGAACGGAGATAACGCTCGTGGTGTCGGAGTGGTTCTTCGATAGGTCCTTGTCCCTCATCAAGACTTTGGACAGTAAGGATCATCCGTTCAGCCAAGTCATAATCATGATCCCGCCGAGCGTATCGAACTCGCACGACTACACGAAGTACACCAGCGTGCCGGTGACGTTGCAGTTCCGGGATACGCCCGACTTCATGGACCTGTGCACCGCGGAGGTGACGACGGATTGGTTCATGATCACCAATTCGTACCATACGGTTTCGAGGCATGTCGATTTGATGTTCACGGTAAGTCGACGCACCATGATCTGCTTCCTCGTCCGAAGGAACGTTTGTTGCCCTGCACCCTTGCTCATCATTTATTCATTGTTTCGCGACACATAAGCCCGGCAAGTTCGTCCCAGTCATTCCATTCACTCCCGCAACTTATTCATTCTGCCTCAAGTATCCCTACTGCAAGGAAATCATCATGTTGTCTCAGCGATGGAATCTAAAAAACAAGCAAGTCGTTCTAGACATGGACATGCTTTACAATACGAAGGAGAGGAATGCCTTTTGTTCGGAGTGGAAGGAACGCAATGGTGTGAACGGCGAGGATTTGTATGCCAAGCATCAACCGTTGCGATGGAAACTCAGGGAAGAGAAGATTATCGGTCCCAAAGGACCGACCGGGACGGACTACCTTGCCTACCTCACGAGGGAAAAGAAGGACGGCATGTATAAAATGACAGATCGTAGTCTATATGGTGCCCGAGCTCCCTTTATCAAAGTGTTCCGGAAGGAGGAGAAGCTTGACGGAATGTCGGAGGAGGAGCTCGCGAGGCGTCTCGGCATGACGCTACTGAGCAATACCACGGAATGCAGCTGCAACCGATTCGAGCTTGAGAGTGAGTGTATTGGATCCGGCCTCGGTTGTCAGTGGAGGGATTTATTTGATTCGTGCCATCCTCCGGAGATGATCGACGATGGCGTCCCCATCTGCTCGACCACGGAGGCTCCGACGATGTCTCCTACCGTGTCAATCGATGGTGACTTGCAAGGGACGCAGGCGCCAACAATTATGGTATCACAATCAGGATCTGTCGTTGGAAGCGAAGCCAACGGTACATGGAATGTTCTCAACTACCTGTTCAAAAGTCGCGAGCACGAAGAAGGTGCAATTAATGACGCGCTTGTCAATGAGCCACAAGCACGCAGGCATCTACTCACTTTGTCCGATGACAATTTAGCAAACGACATATTAACAAGCTTTGATCCTATCAGTGTTTCTGATAACATGAACCCTGCGGCATCATTACTCGAGTCTTTTTCTCGTGGCGAGGTCTTGGCTCAAACGCAGTCGTCTCACCAAGGAGCAACCAAGACAAGCTGCCCAACTTATGGTCCAAGCATCGTGCCACGTAGAATCAAAGAATTGTTACTCAATGATTCTTCTATTGGTGGCGGAGACGCAATATTCAATGGTACGGCAAGCGTTATTGGCAAGCATGACAGTGCACTTGTTAGAATTGGACGAGCAAGGCATACTCAGCACCAGCTTGTCCAATTTGATCCCGCGAAGGGCCTTGACTTTGGTTCAGTGAAGGTTCCGCCGCCCGACGAGGCTAAGAAGCGACGTACAATGGTCGATTATGGCAAAAAGCAATCTGGACTGCGTATCGTGTTCGACACTTCTTCCTTGTCAACGCTTCTTCGCAAAATGGGCCAAAATTTCGCTGCGATTGACCAATACAATCCCACTAATGCACGAATCAATGCATACACTGAAACCATCTTACCGTCGATTGTACAGACATGGGGCAATCTTCTTCGGGTCTACTATCCATTGCAAAATATTCACCCTCATTCGTCAAGCTGTGGAGAAACGGCTATACCTCAGCAACACCTCGAGGAGGGCATTGCTGACGCAGATGTTGTGGTTTATGTAGAAAGTAGAGACACCTTATCTTGCTCGCTTGATTCAAGACCGGAAATCACCATATGCAGCTTCGATCAACACATGAGACCTCTGATTGGGTCCCTTTCCATATGCCTAGAAGACATGGTTGTGCAAAATAACAGAGTGCATGAAAACGAGATTTTACATCATACTGCCCTGATCTCACAGGTGTTGGGGCGATTCCTCGGACTCAGTCCTGCTCTATTCAAGTATTTTAGAGATTCCGAGACGGGTCTACTCTGGGGCGAGCGAGGGGTTGTACTCTCATGTGGAGAGAGCCAAGCGACGCGTGAAACTATGTTGTCGAATATTATTCAGCAACGAATGGCACGTGACGGAGAGCCGTTCTACGAGATCTCCTCTCCCACTCTCAAGCAAGTTGTGCGAAATCACTTTGATTGCCAAACGCTCACAGGAGCCAGATTAACTGGTCCTTTGCCCGACCGCAACAACTATGATGAATGCAACTTTTTCAATCTCGACCTTCGATTTCATTTTGACGAGGATATGACGTCCATTTCGACGAATGCGGATGGAGCTTTTGCTGTGTCGCCGTTATCTCTTGCTCTGCTTGAGGATTCATCGTGGTACAAGGCGAACTTCGCCGCAGCAACAACGCCTTCATTTGGACGCGGGGCTGGATGTGGCTTTGTTGAAAGTTCATGCATTGTTGGGGGGAATATGCCTGATTACTCCACAGGATACTTTTGCGCCTCTGTTGAGCTACCAGGTACTCGTTCTGGGTGCGACTATGCACACCATCACAAGGCTGGTTGCGACTTGGAGATTGATGCTGGTCCTCCTGAAAGGAATCAGTACTTCCTACCGTCTAACCCAGAGTTTGGATCGACATTTGCTGATATGCACTACTGCCCCATGCGTTCAAGGCATCTTGTCCCGTGCTCGTCCAACAAAAAGGCAGTGGCATCACTTGCTGGGGAATCATTCGAAGAGAACAGCAGGTGCTTCGAGACGGACTCCAGTATACCAGTCTGTCTCGAAACAAAGTGCAATTCAGTAGACAAAACACTGAGCTTTGTCGTCAACGGAAAACGTTTCTATTGCTCTTACGATGGGCAGGTGATCAATGTTGACGCTGGCTACTCGGTTGTCTGTCCGAGAATAGCCGTCATCTGTCCTGATCAAGTGTGTCCGCACTCTTGTTCTGGAAAAGGTGTGTGTGATTACTGCTTGGACATACCTCAGTGTATATGCGATGATCCTTTTGACAAGACACCTGGTTGCTACGGTGACGCATCGTTGGCGCAAAATGTCGAACGAGAAAACGAAGACGAAGGGTCGGTTCAATCGTCACAATGAAGAACTTATCATGACTTGGAGGAATTTTCTGATTGAGACGCGATGTTACCAATACAATAATGTAATAATGTTTGTTAATCTCTGTCTAGCCTTTAGATATTAAATTGTACTGCGATATCTCATTTTTCTCGCGATTAACCATCAATTGGTCATCTCCACGGGAGGCAAGGCATCCAAAGGGATTAAATCCCTGCTACCAATCATCAAAGGCACCAAGAACAAGATGGGAACCAACGTCAAAATGATATAAATTATAACCCGCGACTGTTTCCCGTCGGTGAAATCGGGCGAGAGCAAGTTTGGGTCATCGCTCAGCTCTCCTTGAGAGAGGAAGGGAGCCGCCACCCTAACATTATCATCGGCGCTCTTTTTGGAAGATTGCGCTCGCATTGTTGATAATGGCGCATCATCGTCGTCATCGGTCAAATCTATCACGCCTGCATTGTTACTATCCTCGGGGGATGATAAGAGGGGTGTCATTGATTTTTTGTAACCGTGGCAAGATCGCGCGTGAAGCGATTTGAACGGCGACGTGGAGGCTATCGGGGCGAAAGCAGATATTGACGGGGCATGTCGCGCTATGAGCAGTAATTGGACAATAAATAACGCCTTCAGGGAGTGGAAGTGCGTTGATGCCATGGTTGCAAAGCCTTGGTTGAACGGTCTACCTACTTATCTGAGTAAATGTGAAGTACGTAGAGTATGTGTAGTAAGTACGATATGATATGATACCTAATAATATGATGAATAATCCTACTACCTAAAATTATGTATTATTCCCTAAGAATAAGGGGACAAACAGTCCCCCTGTAGCCTTAGTACACACAGCCCCGTATGTAGTACTATACCATCACTATCGTAGGAGGACTCTCGCCAATCACATCTCTTTTTTGTCCCTTTTTTTGTCAGACCGGAGTAGTTATCTACGATAGGCAATTTTTACCATCATCAACACACCATGGGCGTCATCGGCCAGGGCCTCTACCGCCGCCAATACCTGGGGGACGCCCGTTTTGGCACAACGCGCGCGTTCCCCGCATCATGGCCGACGATGGATGCGCTCGGTGTGGTGTGATTCAACTCAGAGGAGAAGAAATACCATACTTTCGCCAGGGCGATTCAGTAGGTAATTTTGCTGCGACACAACAATCAAACCGCCGGAGCGTACACAGCCGCCCGCAGCCGGGGGACGCACATTCTGGCGCAACACGTGCGTTCCCCATGTCATTTTGTACAATTGATGGGCTTGGTGTGGTGTGATTCGACTCAGAGGAGAAGAAATACCATACTTTCGCCAGGGGGTAATATTGCCGCGACACAACAATCAAACCGCCGGAGCATACATAGCTGCCCAGGGCTGGAGGACGCCTATTTTGAGGCGCTGCGCCCCTTCCTCCTATCATGATGGATGACCGCTGTCATTCGTTTGGGCCACTGAATGGGTTTCTCAGTTGGTCTCACGTGGGGAGTTGCAGCTTCTACGCAACTCCCCACACATCTACTGTAAAAGTAGCTACTATGAAGCAAGTCCCGACACAGCTATCATCAATTTCTTTGGAGGTACAGCGCATCAACAACTCCTAACCCAACACAACAATCATCCAGTATTATTGGTAAGTATTATGAAATGTGTGCATATTCACTTTATTTACTCATCGTCACAATCACTGTATTCATTATTTTCGCTCTCGGTGCCATCCTCCTTCTCCGTCTCTTCGTCGTCGTCACTGGTTTCCGAAGAACTATCTGGAATCTCTTCAACATAGTCCAACCCCTCTCTTAGACTTGCTGCGTCCATCAAAATGTCATGGTTCTCGTCACTCAGACGCATAGGATTCAACAGTAAGACACTATGCCGATATTGTGCATTCATTCTTGGTAAGTCGTTGCCTGCATTATGATTCTCCAAGACGACATTTGAACATAGAACAAACTGACAACGGACCACGACCTCTTTATCCGACAACCAAAACCAACGGGGTGCACGATCAACGTCGTTCAACCACAATCCTTTGCATACCCATTCTCCCTCTCTTGCTACCCCTCCATCTGTTTCCAAAGATCCACCTTCAACCTTCCACGGATCCGATGTCCACTGAACCAGATAATACTTCATCGTATCATCGACCAAGTATGCTCCATATTGTTCAATTACAATCAGTTTGGCCATTCTTTCTCCAATCTGATTGAGGGTCCACTGTTGTGCCCTTTCGTGTTCATCAACATCGCAGTCTTTCTTTTTGCGAAAGGTAATTTTCCTCCAATCATTCCAACCAAGGTACATGGTCCAATACTTACAGTCATCGCATGGATTTGAGTAGCGTTCTCCAATTGGTTTTTTGAGCCTCTGCGAGCACCCATGACACAGACATGGCACACGCCTTGCCATTACTGAGTAACCGACAATCTCAGGGTCGGCAACAAAGTTGTGGTGAGTCCGTATACCCATGTTTTTTCCTGTACCGAATCCCATGGCTTCCATTTTTAGTGGGAGAAATTCAGTGTCACCATGTTCTCGCACAATGAATCGACGCTCAGTTATTAGACGTCCTGCATCCTTCTTTTTCCGAGATGAATGACTTCTTGCACCTCTCACATAATCATCGTCCTGAAGTATATTGCATACAATCCTGGCAAGGCTAACAATTGATCCACTCTCAACTTTGTGAGATGGTGCCCAACGATTTCCATCTACTTGTTGCTCGGGTAGAGTAACAAAGTTATCGAAAGCGGTATCACAGAATGTTTTGTGGCAGCCACCCTCGGCATCGCATCTGCACTTTCCATGACCGGCACACTTAACAAAATGATACATCAACTTTCCTGTCCTTTGAGCAAGCATCGTCAGCAAATACAATGCAGTTCCACATTTATATTGTCCCGAGCAACCATCTGTGATGAATAACATCATGTTGAAATTGTCATGCGAAAGATTACCTCTCTCCTTAAGATCGTCCAGCATTTGAATGGTGTTCTGGAATGTTGTTGCTGCTATTTGTGGTTTTTCGTCAGACAGATGTGAGTAAGAAAGCGTTCGTCTGGACAAATCGATATCTTGAATTGATACGATGCGTATTTCCATTGAAACATCCGCATCCTTTGCAAAGTTCTCCGACTGAATCTCACGCATTGGCACCGGTTGATATCTTTCAGAGTAATCCATTTCGACAACGATAACACCATCGTTCTGTTTGAAATGATCGTAACACATCCGGACTCCAAATTTGGAACCCAACAGCTTCACATGCACCTGGTGTTGGAACATCTTCCACAGATATTTCTCATAGGTGCCTCCAGGTTTGATGAATTCATTCACAGGTTCCGTCATCATTATTCTAAGTTTCACCTGCCTAACTTTTGGAGTGCCGCCCTTCAGACTTTGTTTTTTCTCATCAGACATAATCTCACATTGTTCACAAATGCATTCCTTTCCCTCAACTCGCATAGCACCATCACCATGATAGCTACATTTGGAATGTATTCCAAATATTACGTACGATATTCTCTCTGTGCACTCACTCTCCATCGCTGGGATTAATTCTTTCCAGTTGTTCCTACACTCAGTGCATTCTTGAACGGCACATTGAAACCGGCAATAGTATCTATTGTCAATAATGACATGAGGGCAACCCAATTGGGATGCTGCATCCCAACCGCTCTTGTATTTTGGATATAGGTCAGTAGGATTGGTACACACCTGCTCTATATAAGTATCGAGCTTCCCCGACAGATCATGCTTCCGACGTCCATCTCTCATTCCTTGTAACTCCCTTTTCAGTCTGGTGATTAACTTTTTTCGAAAGAGATTAAGGCATTTGTGTATGTCATCGAAAATGATACAGGTTTCACATCCACACATTAATTTTTCACGTGCAGACATCTTCTTGACGTGACTGCACGATGTCTTCAGGATGTGTCTCACTTTTGATTCTGAAATAATGACACGGTTACCCTCAGTTGCATCTTCAAAATGTTCGATCATGTGATTATGGAGTATGCGGGGATTGCACATCAGCATCATCTTCTGAACACGAACAGGTTGACGTGTTGTTGGATCTCTAACAATGGCACCATCTCTATCTCGTTTGATGACTAGGTTGTCCTTAAACAGACTGTGTCGAACCATATCGTTGTTTTCAATCCAATATTCCAAGGCATCTAACAACCCATTACTGTATTTTGTTCGCTGTTCGTCTTCACTCAACATGACCCAGCCCTCCTCTCCGCCCTCCGCAATATCTGATCGTTTCTTTTTGGCGGACGACAGAGTTCTAATACCATTACGAACACTAAAACCCAACTATTTGCTGATTTCTCTCAATGATATCTCTCTTTTGGATGAAGGAAGAATGTCATCGTTGCTCATTTCCTTTGTTGGGGTAGGAAGTAGACCAAGGCAGAGTGCCTTGACAACTGATCGTTTTACTAGGCTTGTTCGAAATCGACCTTTATTCTTGTTGGAAGAGTTTTGTTTACGTCCAATCAACTTCCTTGCGCATCGCAATAATTGTTGGCCGAGCTTAATCTCCTTCATGTTGATACCAATAGATGACGATATGTTTTTGAAGGATGGATCTGATAGCACTTGTAAGAAAATCAGTCGCTGTTGCTCTAACGTGCTGATACCAACAGAAGCCTTGAGTACTTTTTTCTTAGCTCTTGATAATGCGATGCGTTCTCCAATAGTGCGTATTTTGGGATCACTATCGCGAGGTAGACCTTTATTTTTCCCACGAGTATGATTCCGAAAAGCTCGCTTATCAACTGCATACGGAGGTGTACATTATTCCCAGTTAACAGTGCTCTTGTTGAAGGTGGCTTGGTAAATGATCGGTACGGTTGACAGTACTTCCTTGATGGACCTGCGTAGATCAATGTTTGATATTAACTTAATGATCATAAACTTTTGAGTATCATGATCAACATTCAGTAAGACATTAATAAACTGGTCAACACTAGCATCATGATTGGGTGGTGATGAAGCCTCTGCCGGAGTAGTTATCTTGATGTTTTTGTCTCCGCGTGAGGGGAGGAGGTCCGGGCCTACTCGTTGGCCTTCCTTGCCGGGCGGCGCATTGTCGTCAGTCTCGCAGGCCACCTCGCCTCCTCGTTGGCCTTCCTCGCCAGGCGGCGCATCGTCGTCGGTCTCACAGGCCACCTCGTTGTTGCGGGACAGTCGGTCACGATACTCTCGGGCCGCGTCGCCCTCGTACCTCGGGTGCAGGAGGCGGATGGCCATCGTCTCCTAGTCGCCATTCCCGTTCCCTCCCTCCCCTCCTTCCCGTCATCTGTCGTATTCGAACCGCGGGGCCCTTGCCGGACAACGACGACGACAACGATGCAATTGCCTCCATCGCCATCATCCAATCCCTCCACCTGGCGTTCCCCCCCTGTACCATCCCTTAAGAGACAATCGCAAGAGAGTCTCGCGAAAGATGAAGAAAGAATGATGGAGCAGGAAATTGTGAGCTCTAGATTATACTATTCTAGAGCGAACAGAGGCTGGAATGGACTAGGCCCCTTTTGGGCGAGTCCAACGCATCGGAGTGCCATCCGTTGGCTAGCGTTGGGTCGCTAGCAATCGCTGGCGACCAACAAATTTGGCAACGGCTTGCAAGCGGCTCTGCTGCTTCCACGCAGCAGATGAAGAAAGGGGGCATCCCACTTTCTTAAGGTCTGAAAATGTAAGTGTTTGACTCCCAAAAAGTTCTGGCTGTAGGCCAGACCTCTGGGAGTGGTGGGCAATGGGTTGTCGATTGCATTCCGCAACCCAGAAAAAAACAATGAGCCAATTCAATTTGCCTTGCGAGAGAGGCAAGTCTGGGTTTGTATTTTTCATGGTGTTCCCGCGCTAGAGAGAAAAGAACATTGGCGCCATGAATGTGTGGCTGTCACATGACTGAGAATTTCTGGTCTATTTCTTTGTTTACAAAAAATGAGATACCTGTCTCACATTACATTTCACTAGCTTGATAGTCAGAGAGCACGGGCACCATGAGCTGTGCATCGTTCTCACCGCTAATTTTTCTGCGGCTACTGGCGATTTTTCCTGTCAGGGAAAAACTCAGTGCGCCTGGAATGCAACACATAGAATACGCTGTCATACATAAGACAAAGGAGGTCAAAGAAAGAACTACATAACTAGGTAGATAAATAAGAAGAATAGTAGTCCAGTTTGCACTCAAAGTGGACTTTTTAATCTCTGATTTATCAAGCTATGTGGGGTCTGAAAATGTAAGTTTTCGACTCCCAAAAAGTTCTGGCTGTAGGCCAAACCTCCATTGTGGCATGCACGCTTCTTTGCAGCCGAAGGTTGCAAATAGAAGGACATAGACTTAGTGCACTATTGTCTTAAGTATGACAACACCGCTATGAATTACAGGCATGCAAAAAAATGTTGAAGTAGTCATTTCAAAGGATTGGGAATCCCCCCCCCCCTTCTTTTGAAAAAATGGGATTCCCCCCCCCCCTCCTTCGAAAAGAATAGGTAAAGGAAATATTAAGTCCTACAGTATTTTAATAAGGTCCCAACATGGTATCATCAATTGGGACAATGTCTGGTAACGTTGTGCAATTTTCACCAAAGAGATTGATGAAATCATTTGAGGAGCATTCAAGAGCAGAGATGTGCTTTTGTTGAAGTACCGTGGTGTCTCGTAAATATGATCTGTACGAATCAATAAAATCGGCATTCATTCCCGCTTCATCAAGTAGGAGCAATGTGAATCGCATAATTTCATCTTTCGTTAGGTCAGGATGGCAGGTTTTGGCAACAGATTGGAGTACCTCAGCAATCTTGTTGGCTGAAAGGTATTTTGTGACACCTTGGTGATTAGTGAAGATGCCCATCGGTTGATCATCCAATTGGCCTAGGCGTTTTGCTCACAGAAAAATTTGATATGCCGCGCGTACCGGACATATGATCGAAGGCTTTTCATCCGCGACAAAAGTTATCGACTGACCATTTTGGCGGTTCTTTTGGATTCGGATGGTTAGTTTCATCTTTGCGGGTAGAGTTGCCAGGCCATCAAGAGAAGTCACCGTTATCAAACGTCCTGTTTTATCGTAGAACTTCCAATCTGAAAAAATTAAGGCTTTAATAACTCTGTTTCCAGAAACATATTCAAACTCGTCAATCTTGTTTTGGGTGGTCTGGGCATATCCTGCACTCAAAAACCTGCCACTCTGCCGAGAGTAATCCAATCAAAAATGACAGATATGGCTTGATCCGACTCAGATGCCTGATTTGCGATCTTGACAAACATCTCTTTCGAGATGGGGCTTCTGCGTCTGGCTATATTTTCTTCTTGCTCTCGCATGTGAATGAGTTTGAAGTCATGTTCTCCCTGTCAGAAGGATTTGCTGGAATGGGGAAGTTACGATACTTGAAGAGTTTGTTAATGCTTTGTGCATACCCGGCTGCTGTTGCTGATCTAGAGTTGCAATCAAGCATTAAATTGTCCACAAAACAAGCAACAAGCCTTTCATATCCAGGTTTATCTCTGCAGGGGTCAGGAAAAAACTTTTCGTACACCAATTCAAGTACTGAGCCTGCCTAAACCGTTCTGTTTCAATAAGCAGAACCTTGTTTAAGTCGAACAACTTTCGCGTCAACAAAATTTCCCAGATATTTGAGAGCAGCTCTTGACTCGGTTGGAAGAAACGACAGTGTTTCAACTCCACATGATCCTGTTGAAGTTTTGAGAAGTCATATTGAAACAAGGAAGGATTGTGAGCAGACTTTTTGATTCTTGAGATCTCGTCCGAAATCTTGTAGGCAAGTGTGTTGATCCATTTGGCATTTATACCAACGTTGGAGCCAATTAAAAGCCCACAGAAAAATCTTGCTAATGCGCGACCGATAATGGATTTCTTGCTAGTATGCACAGTCCAATTCTTGGCACTGATATTATCTGTCACACAAAGCACCACTGGATGAGGATCATTGATATCGTTGTCTTTAATTATTGCAGATATAGCTGCACAGTAGTTGATGATAATAATAGTAACATACTCAAGACAATTGATTGAAATAAAGGTGTCATCTTCATTGTTCTTCATGTGCAATAAAGTTCGACGAACAATGTCATCCGGGAATGGTAAGTACCACCAAACTCAAAGTGTGGTTGAGTAACCACCGCAAGATTGAAGGGAGCTATCTCCAAACAAAAAGGCGGTTGGAGTTCTTGGAATGATCAAGGCAATTGGTACGTCGAATGAAATTCCGGAATTTTCTCTCAGAGCTTGACGGATAAAATCAATCTCTGCTCGCATGGTTTCGTTGATAACATAGACCTGCTTGAAGTGATTCACCATCTTGGCCGCGGTTTTTAAAGCAAAATTTATTTCTCTGGCAAATTCAGACTGATTACCTGAGAATTGCTTGATTTCGTTCAATGTTTTCCACGATCTCACGAAATTTGGGAGAGCAGGCCAAAAGTAGTTCCTTGTTTTGCTTTAAAGCAAATACTAGCAAAGTGTAGATGTGCGACATGATTTTATAAAGGGACGTCTGCTCATACACGTCACTTTGAGGGGGGGCACTTTTGTGGTATCATCACCGGTTTTTTTTATTTCGTATGCATCATGGAGGCATCTCCTAATATTATAACACGTCCCCATTTTTGTTAGTGAAATAACTGTCATTGTCGTTTCACGACGCTTTGTCTATGTCTAATTGTGCGTTTTGTCACTTT
>JALLAZ010000220.1:0-19266 GCA_036939755.1 Stephanodiscus triporus
ACTAGTTCGAGTTTATTCAACTGGACTAAAATTTAAATTTTATAGATCAATTTTTAGTACTTGTGAGGCTATATATGCGGGCCTTTGAAGAGTAGGACCTCCGTGATCCGGCGGACCAAACTTGGATCGCTCTTTGGTCTCTCATCCAAGATGCCTTCGAATGTCACCTTAACATGACAGCTCCCACTGCGGGTCATCAAGGTTATGCACCCGCCCTTCCGTACATGCTGAATAATGCGTTTGGCGCATTTGGTCCATCAGCGGAGACCGATGATGACAACTCCATGAACACTGTCAAGACACAACTCGCAGCCGCGGTCACACTTCAGAGTCATCTGATCGCAACAACAGCGGCCAACTCCTCCCAACGCAATGATCACGCCATCCAACTCCTTGCCCAACAACAACAGTTACTTCCTGCCATTCAACATCAAATCATCGAACAGTTCGCAGCACTGTCTTTTAACGCCAGTGATGCGGGACAAGGACGCCACCCCGGCGGTGGACGCGGTCATGGACCCGCTCCTCCACCATACGTCCATGCCTCATTGGCGATGGCACAGGGCTTCGCCCCGCTATCACACTGGATATGGCGGACGCGGGCATGGCAGGGGGCAAGGTCATGGTGGTAGAACACAACCACCCAAGTTTCTTGGTGGGATGTTTCCTCTTGGCTATCCCGCAGCTCCCCCCGCGACCCTGGGCGGAAACATGTATGGCGGAGGTGCACCTCATGGAGGTATGCCTGCACCTCCTTATTCCAACCTTGTGAATCGTTTTGCAAATTGGAATGCGTTCCTCTACTCGTCTGGATTCAATATTGCAGACGGACACATGAGCATGTCATGCCCTGCCCAGCGTAAGTCTGGCCATGGCATGTACTTCACTTGCCAAAATGCGCAGCAGTACATCAACGTGGGCCGCAATTGCAGCACTCGCTTTTGCCACAAATCACAATTCCCGACCATGTGACGGTTAGGGGCGGCGAGCACAAACATTAAAATAAATCAATTTTATGTCACTGATGATTTGTCCCACCCCACCCAACCTGTATGTATGCAATTAACGATCCGGAAGACGATATCATTACCTTTGCCGCATCAAATATGTTGCAGAGAATGCATGAACCCCCCCACCGTTCCCTTGAATTTGCCCAAGCCATGACGCCAATGCCTCCACACCAGGCAATCACAGACTCTGGCGCAACACAAATATTCATCATGGATAGAACCCCGGTCAAAAACAAGTGCATAACGACGTGCCCCCTCAAGGTTGCACTCGCGGACGGCCGAAAAGTAATGTCCACACACATGTGTGATGTGGACATACCTGGCCTCCCCACACCGTTAGTCGGACACGAGGACGCGGAGCCATGATTCCGAGGAGAGCAACTCAGCGGGTTTCTATTTTGTGGTAGAATTAATCCTTATTAACAGCAGCACCTAGGGTGGCTGGGAGCACTGCCCTGGGCCTTGTTAGGCACATCGTGGGCAAGACCCAGTCACCCGGAGGTCAAGTTACACACACACACCATACGATACAGAAGTGTACTCTATGTATCATAGATAGCGTACATAGAGTACGCATTTTATGATAGAACACCAGACGATGACTGCTGGAGGCAGATGATGACAGGAAGTCTACATACACAGAAGTACTAAGGCACCCTTTTGATACATGAGGAATTCATAGATGAAAAATCTCAAATGATGACAAATTCCTTCACAAATTTGGCAGATGACGGATTTCCTTCAAAGTTGGACAATGTGTACGATAAGTAAAAAACAAATCACACTCCACAGTACTTTTTAGTCATGTGGCAAGAACCAAAAAAAACACCCACAAATCAGAGCTGAGGCAAAGCCCCCTGCAACCATCTTGCCAATAGTTCATCACCTGCTACTGCTGCACACTCTTTCTTGCCCACTCAAGACACTGCCATCTCTCACAACGAGCCCTCCAAAAACAATATCATCTTTCACTCTCACAGCATTGCTGTCTCCCCTCACAACAGCCCCTCCCAGAATGACACTCACTATCACCAGTAGCTACAAATAAGGCGGTAGTATGCAATGGGAATGCACTTTGCTCCCCCACATTTGGTTGGGTTAGACAATGTGGTGGGCTCCAAATTGTGAGCAAGTCATGACCGTAAATGATGCTATTTTTTCTCTACGAGAAATTCTCTATTATATGGGCTGTGTCTGCCTAAGTCTGTCCTTGCTTATGCAATGGGGCTCGACCACACGTCATGGCAGGAGAAAATGAGAATTAAAATTTCGAATTCTGTCTCTGTGCCTTGCTACTACCCTTATTATTCTTTAGGCTCTCGGACTTCATCGACAAGCCATTGCAATTCGTTTGCATTGCCATTCGCTTACTCAATATTTTACACCCACCCACCACTCCCTTAGAAACTTGCAGTTTTTTGGTCCTTCATAGTCTATCTCTACCATAGTATTTAGCCCAATTTGAATGCAAACTGGTCTACTACTCGTTAACGTTTACTATGCCTAGTTCTAGTGTAGCTTCTCTCTTCTAAGTCTCTCCTAGTGACAAAGCTAATGTGCGCCGTGATTTAAGGTGCAATGTGTTTTTCCATTGGCAAATGGAAAAAGCACCAATTGCAATTGCACTGCTGCGGCACACCAATACTCCTACCCTCCTCCCCAACTGTGGCTGCGTGTTACCAAAATCATGCTCAGGAGGCTCAGAGGTTTCATGGGATGCAATGCAGTATGTGTAGTGCGCTAGGTTCCATGCAAAAGCAAGGTGCAACTTTTGTCTGCAAGAAATTCCCTAGTGCCAGTCATGATGGAAATGAAGTAAAATGTACAGCCAAAGGATGCAACTTCAATATTTCACCATGGATAGAGCAAAAGGATGAAAAATCTGGCAAGCTAATCAGTGAAAGGTTTTGTGATTGCCACTGGGCCCTTGCATATGGCTTGGCTTTTTGTAATAATCGCCTCAGGAAGTGCATGCATCATGGGTGTACCAATGATGAGTTACAGGTTTTTTTGCCTATCACATGGTGAAAACAAAAAAAATGCAACTATCCTGGATGTACCAACAAGGTCCATGTTGAAGGAGCATGTGCAAGCCATGGACAAATTTGAGTGAGAAAAAGTTATACCCATGACAACTGCAGTAAACTAGCTCAAAATGTAGGTGAGTGTGTTGAGCATGGTGCAAAGGTAAAACATTGCAGCTGTGAGGGATGCACCAATCATGTTGTGAAAAGAGGAGTATGCAGGCAACATTGGCCAACTCGTAGTTCATAGTGATTTTCTAGTAAGTTTTTGCCTAAATTAATTTGCTATATTGGTATTCATTATCACAGTGTGAAATGACAATATTTTGTAATGATAAATTGGTCAAAATCAAAACAAGTTGCAACAAAGAGACAAAGCAAGTTATGACAAAGAGAGAAGGGTGTGTGGAAAATAGATGACTATAACTGAGGGCTAGAGCTGGAGCTGGACAAAAATGCATTTGATGGGAAGAAAAATACCTGAGATCAAGCTCACAGCGCAATGCCTTGTTGTACATTGCGCTGTGTATTATTATTTATTTTTCACCATATTTGTACTTTTATTGTCGTGTCAGCAAGGACGTTTCTCAAGAGGTGCATTTCCAAATGTGTGGTGAAGTCCTCCCATCCTCAGGGAAGCAACACTTGCATCCACATCCAGCTTCCCCCAGGACCCAGGAGCTATGTTCAATGACGTTCACTAATAAACAACCATGTTGTGGTACCTTTACAGTATGAAATCACAACACATGGACATGGATCTGTAATGATGCTGCAGAAGTGATGTACGCTTTTGTTGAAAAGACGTCAAATTGATGCTCAGCACATGACATTGGATAAAAATGAAGCCGTCAGGAGCTGGCAGATTGGGGGGACCATGGTGTTGATGTTTTTTTTGGCTTGTGTTTTGTGGTGTGTGTGTGTTGACGTTGCATCGTGAGAGGAGAGAGAGGAGAGAAAAAAGTATTAGGCCATTGGTCTCTGGGCCTCGAACTTACAAATCCTCGCAAAGGATTTGGTACCGAAAAATTGCCGTGAGATACGCCGTTGGTTTCTAATGAATTTTGAGTTTGGTGTCTTCTTTTTTAATACGATTTTGAGAGCTACATACAAAGGAACAGGTACTGATTTAATTCAGTTTATTGCAAAGCCCCAAAAATCAAAAAAAGTTTACTGGGTAGCCATAAAAGCGAGGGTGTAAACTCAAACCTTACACCACATTTTAGAAGTTTCAAAATAAACTAATTGGCTGCAGTTCATTTACAATGTATTCACACTAACATTTCAGTTTAGTACCATCCTTGGACGGGTTTGTGATGCCCCCATCATCAACTCTGTCCTTGATGAAAAAGAAGTTTGCCTTTTGGTGTTTAGTTTTCTTTCCGCTTGGCGTCTTTCTGTCCTTGATCAGTAGCTGGGAATTGATGTTGTCTTGATAAAGTCCTGCGCATTTGGCATTGTATGATCCTTGCACCTGTATGAAGTGTAATGACCATAGCATCTCTGGCATAAACATGTCTGCTGTGCTGTGTACAATTCTGTCTCTGTCAAGCTCCTTGTATTTAGCTTTACCTTTCTCGAGTAGCTACTAGTGGTTCCCTTTCCTAGTTTGAACACAGCTGCACCGTTCCCCTTACAGTCCCAGTGCACGTTGTGAGATCCATCCACATACCATTTTAACATTCCCAGACTCTCCATGCTTAGTGTTAATTTCAAGCACTTCATTCCATTCAGATATTTGAGAACCCACTTTAGTTTTCCCCAGTCATCTTTGTCTGGCTTCTTCACTCTAGTCGTTAGAAATGCAACTGCCATTTGTATATCCCATCTTGCTCTGGCCAACATGAAAAGAAGTTGTGCCACTGTGTGGCGGAACACATTGCCTGTTCTTCATTCAGGAACTTTGCTTCCTTCTTGTCTCTGATCTGAAACAAATGTCCGGCTGCCAGCGTCACCGCTCGTCCGGTGATCTTTCCGGAAATTTCTCTATCACATTTTGTAAGTACTAGAACATTGATACCTCCAAGGTCCTGTTCTCCATGAACTCCATGTTCACTCCCAGATAGTCATGCTTTCAACCTAAGTGCATACTGACCTTGGAACCGTTAATCTTTGCCAAATAGCAAGAAAACTTTGCCAGCTCAAAGTTGTCCTCGCACGATGCCATCAGATCATCTAGATGCCAAACAATTGTCAGCTGTTTGCCTGCCTCAGTCATTTTGTTAGCAACACATGGATCGTAGGGATTGACCACTAATCCGTATAATTCCTTCCTCAACTTTCTGTAAAACAGAAGACTTGCTCACATGAGTCCATAAAGTGCCTTTTGCAGCTTCACGTACAGAATCTTGGTACCCTTCTTGTCCATGGCCACGTACTTTTCTTAGTAAACCTCTGGTGCAATCTGGATCATTTCAACAGTACACTGTTGTGTATTCAAATACACTTTTGTGTATTCATCAGGCAGGCACCCGTTTGTCGAGTAGTTTTGGAAGGAAACTAGTTCAACAGTGCTGATATGTAGAAGTATGTCAGTTTAAATTGGCAATTACAAGGAAGTGAGTGGTCATGCCAAAAATGCGGGGGCGCCCTATATTTCCCCCCTTTTTTGGCACCCAATCCAGTGTCTTCCAGGATTGAAGGTTACCGTATAATATGCGGCAATATTGCAGCGCGACGACATGATTTTCTGGTGCATGTATCTAAAATATCACTAAATTAATTTAATTAAGTATGTAAGTCTGCGTAGGAATAAAAAAATATTGGAGACATGCCCCCCCAGCAGCAACACAACCATCCACAACCATGTCCACTGCGGGTGGATATGGTCACCTAGAGCCTCTCAGGATCCCTACATCCCGCTCCATCACGTCGTATTGATCAAGAAGGACCCCCCGAGCAAAAAGATATGGTTTTTGTTGGGATTGATAGGTCGTATGCCCCTCAAAATGCTCGGATGTTGCGGCAGTGCATCACCGCTGGAACAAAGGAGCTAAGCACATTCGCTTGCACGGGGGGCTGTCTTTGATCAATAAGATGCACTGACGCACTAGATTGGCTCATGAGTGGGACTCTAGGGGCCCATTTCTGCCAGCGGCAATCATGGTTGGGTTGGTTGTTATGTGTAGTGCGCAGCCCCGACCAGTGTTGACCGGAACCCTGTACCGCCTTCCAAGGAGCATTTTGGGCTTTTTTGGCGGGAGAAGAGAATGGACAAAAAAATGTTCCCGCCACCACACAGAAAAAGGCACACGAGTAAAAACAGGTCCGTAAGCTAGATAATTGATGCCTTCGATCGAGTTCAGCACGATGGATGCCATTCGTTGGGATCTGGGAAATCCGTGAGCCATTTTTAAGGGTAGCTGCGCGACACCCTGATGAAGCCCCCTTCCGATTTGGCTCAAGGATTTTTCACATAGCGAAGAGTTACGAATATACTTCACTCGACCGGCGTGCCGACGACGTGCTGTGTCTTTAAATAGCTAATAAATAGTAAAAACAATTTATTCACCACTTTTAACAATATAGACTTGTTGCACAGCATGTTGGCTGATTGTTGTATGCGACGGCGCCGGGGGGGGGGCACCATGGCGGCCATGGGACGACGGCGGCCGCCCATGGTTGGGGTGTGTTTTTTTACCTAGCTTCCGCCTAGCTAAGCGCGTGTCAGACGTCCCACAACCCCAAAACCAACCAAAAACCAACCACTGTCCGACCACATATCTCCATCAATAATGGTCGGATGGGGACGTTTGAAGTACCCATCCTATGCGCATGCATGGTTGGAATACGTATGCGCTGTATGAACGAATGATTCGTTCATCTTGGGGTCGGCGGTGTCTGGTGAAGCATCGGAAACCATGGTTGAGTTGTGTTTGTGGGCTATCTACTATACTTTTACATAAAATTTATTTTAGCGAATAGAGTAAGTTAGTAGCGAAAAAAGTAAGCGATGTAAATACTGCAAGATGCTTCGCCCTACGTACTTGGGAGGTGGTGCCCACCCCCCCTCTCTAACTACTCTAATTAGAGTATCTACTCAAAATAAAAAAGCTTGGAGTATGCTGTTGTGTTTTTGTTTTTTGTGTTTTTGTGTTTGTGTCTTTTTGTGTTTTCAGGAATGCTCCAATCGCGAACCAAGACGGACGATGTCGTCGTCCTTAGGTTGAAGTTTTTGCTCTTGCGAAGTTAGGGTAAGGGTTCTGAAACAAATAAATAACGCTTGAATTTTAAGGGTTAAAAGGAGTTCTGTGTCCAACTTTTCCCGCCAGGAATCGGTATCCCGCCCAAAGGAGTTCGTTGTCCGCTTTCTTTCACGGCAGCTGCCCGTCGGGTTTCTACATACATTAGGAGGAATCAGCTGCGTATGGTAGAGGTTGTACCGATACCAAATTTTAGGAGACATCACCGCAACGTTGAACAGAGAGATCACCTGCTGACGGAACAAAACAACCCCCCACACAAAAAGATCTCACTTCCATCCTCCTTCTCAGCCTCCTCAACGAGAGATCAAATCCGACGCCATGGCGGATGACTTAGACCCCAACATCCCGCCGTTGAATCCCGAGGATCCCCTCTTCGGCCTCACTACCGCCCAGGTGGAGGCATCTCGCGAAATCTTCGGCAGGAATGAGCTCCTCATTCCCGAGACCCCCCTATGGAAGCTGTTCCTTCATCAATTCAGCGGGTTCTTGGTGAGATCGTAATTCCTCCTCTTACTGTGCTTATTAGTATCATTGTGTGTCGGTTTCAAGTTTCTATTTTTTTCGCTAACCGCATGCCGCGGATCTCGTTCATATACACAGCCACTCCTCATTGAACTTGCCGCCCTGGTCAGCCTAGCGGTTAAGGATTGGACCGACTTCGGCATCATCGTGGCCATGCTCGTCGTGAACGCAAGTCTCGGATTTCGCGAAGAGTACCACGCCAAGAAGGCGTTGGACGAGCTCAGCCAGAAGTTGGAGAGCGAGGTCGCCACCCGCCGGGAGGGGGAGACCAAGGCCATGAACGTGCAGGAGCTTGTGCCTGGAGACGTCGTTCTATTGGTCGGGGGCACGATCGTTCCGGCCGACATCCAGTGGATCAAGGGCGACACCGTTTCGGTCGACACTGCCGCTTTAACTGGGGAGCCCATTCCCCGCAAGTACCCGGGGCCGAATGGGGATGTTATCCTCTCGGGCACTACCATCATGGCGGGAGAGTGTTACGGCCGAGTCCTCAGGACGGGGACCAACACCGAGATTGGACGGGCACAGGCAGACGTCTTGAAGGATAAAACTGTTAGGGTTATCTCCGTCTTTCAAAAGAAGATAATGTTTGTTGTGCAAGTACTTGTTACCTGTAGTCTAGTCCTTGTGGTGGCAGTATTGTTGGTGGAAGGTTTCGTCTATGGTGGATTTGAGAAAGGTCAAGTGCATGTTACAATTCTTGATGCGGTGAGCTGATACATTGCTTGTTTTGCGTCATTCTCTCATTTCTTCGAGCTCTAACGCGTGGATGTTCAACGCCGTACGCTCCCCAGCTTTCAATCATGATCGCCTCTATTCCCATCGCTCTCCCACTAGTATTGCAAGTCAACTTAGCCCTCGGAGCTAGTTTCCTCGCGAAGCACTACAATGCAATTGTGACAAGTACCCCCGCCCTCCAAGACATTGCGTCCATGTCCATGCTGTGCAGTGATAAGACTGGAACGCTGACCACTGCCAACATGTCCATCATCGAGGAAAGCATCTATGCAGCAGATGGCTTCACCAATAACGAAGTTATCATGTACGCGTTCTTGTGCAGCAATGCGGATAAGAAGGACGATCCCATCGATCGAGCAATCGTCGCCGCCTTTGCAAAATCCGCTGCCAGCAGTGATGGTTTCGTGCAGACGGAAATAATTGGATTTAATCCAAGTGTGAAGAGAGTGGTGGCATTTGTAAAGGATTCATCGGGGAAGACGATAACTATTGCCAAAGGACTCCCAGCCAAGATCATAAATACAGAAGCGGGCGGTCGTGACGATCACGAACTGCAATGGAAAGTTGACACGGCCGATGACAAGGCATTCAACGACAAAGTTGTCTGTGTTGATACTGGCCTCAACACCAGTGGGTACAAGACAATTGGAATTGGAGTCTGTCAGGGCGATGCTCGGGAACTTGGCGCTTCCGCCGTTTGGAAGTTTGCAGGTCTGCTTCCAATGCTTGATCCGCCCAGGCATGACACTCCCGCAACAATTGAGTCTCTCCATCATGCCAACATTTCGGTGAAGATGATCACTGGCGACCATGCCAATGTTGGCAAAGAAACCGCTCGTCTCATTGGTCTCGGAACAAATATCCATCCTGGCGAGAAAATGCGCAATGCCTCAGCTGAGACAAAGAACCAGATCATATGGGACGCTGATGGATTTGCTGCTGTATTACCCTCTGATAAACGCGAAATCGTCATGACACTGAGGAATCATTTTGGGTTAGTGACTGGAAGTGAGTACGATACAGACTTCATTTACAGATGACTCATTATCTCTTCGATCTGATAATATAATCTCACCCGTATCTTTGCTCATGTGTCTGTCAGTGACCGGGGATGGCGTGAATGATGCTCCAGGTGGGACAAATAAACACTGTTCATTTTCTTTCCTCTTCGATTTATACCCATTTTTGTTTATTTTTACATCCCCAGCCCTTTCGGCCGCCCAGGTCGGTATTGCAGTTGATGGTGCTACGGATGCGGCAAAGAATGCAGCGGATCTCATTTTAACGCTACCTGGTCTATCGCCTATTTATGGTGCTGTTCTAGAATCGCGGCGTATATTCGCAAGGATCAAGTCTTATGTAGTCTACAGAGTTGCAGCGTCTGTGATTATGGTGCTGGTCCTGTCTATATCCATCTTTGTGAAGGGCTGCGCAGTGCACTCTCTCTATATAATCATTTTGGCACTAATGAATGATATTTCTATGATTCCAGTGGCATACGACAGGGCCGCAGCGACGTCTAAGCCGCAGCTAGCCTCATCAAGCAGTATTGTTTACCAATCACTTTTTTACGGTTTGGTCAATGCATTCCTCAGTCTCATGGTGAGGTCACAATAACAGCACCTAGTTCGTGTCATCATCAACTGGTCAACACTAACTCTAACTTCTCAACAGTTTATTTTCGCCATGGATTACGACGATCGCTTCAATGAAGAAGTTGGTCTCAAAGCTTGTGATGGCCCGACACAGGGATTTATTTGGATGCAACTCCTCGTCGTCACAGAGCTGGCAATCTTCTCGGTCAGGGCTCCAGGCTTCTTTTTGTTCTCGATGCCCTCTCCTTACTTGATCATGTCAATTCTCTCTACTCTTGTCATTGGGGGACTAATTGCATGCCTAGACCCACAGCTAGGTCTGGAAGGCAAGAGCCTTGGTTACATTGTCCTCTTCAATGTCGCAACATTCATTGTGGTTGATCTTTTGAAGATAAAATTCCGTGAGGTAATCGGGGAGAGCCCTGGCGAAATTATTGCAAGCGATGACTTAATTCAACCATCTGATCGTACTGACGCTCAGAAGCAAATGAAGAAGAACCTCCGCTACGCTGTCCACCGTGATTCTATTGTAAGCGTGGGAGACCGCCAACCATCAGTCGAAGTGAAGAAAAAACCAACATGGTATGAAGGTTTCTTTGACTTGCGTTTGGATCTGGATATCAACGGCGGCTTTGTGAACAAAAATCGCCTTAAAGTTCAGGCTACGGAAGGAGCTTTGTAGTGATCGAAATTTGATGGCATTTGTTGAATAGAATCAGTGGCTACTTATAATAATCATGACTCAGAATATAACGAGTTTGATTATTGGCGGAGCATTTGAAGCTGTCTCGTTTGGCAACGCGATTCGAGTGGAAGAAGGGAGTGGGAAAGGTTCACCTCGTTTGTCATGGAAAGGTATATCTATATATATATATAGGTTTAGGTTCATGTTTCAGAAGGAGATGCGTTATGTCAGTTGACAGCAAAGCTAAAACACTAGATACATGAGTAGAAATAATTATTAATCTCGCAGTTCCTAAACGAAGATAGAAGAAGGTGGTATTCTGATACGAGAACAACAAAATTGCGCTTGATGAGAAGAAAATGTATCGAAGTACGTTTATCTCTAACACAACTACGAGCACCATCAAGTTGACCTCGTGTAGCACTTGATCATGTCGGGGAATTATGAGGGATAGGTACACTGCAACTACGATAACCCAGTTTTATGACAAATAATTTTAGACCAAACAATTCACTCTCTTGGTTCATACTCGTACGATACCTCCCTGCGTGAACGGCATTGTCCATCAAAATCATGTAGAGATTGTTCACTTTGCTCTCGTTCAGAGTTGCCTAACGTATTTAGATCATTCAATAATTTACTAGTTACACACTAATCGGGCGCTCAACCAACCCTTGTCAGTCAGGTTGATTCGGAACTGACCGCATTCTTGTTGTTCATACTTTTCGTAGAAAAATCTTCACAACTGACATTCCTCGACGTCACAAAGAATTAAGACATGTCTCGTCACAATCGCTCTCATCATCAGCTGATTTCTGAATATTGGTCTGGTGGGTCATTGCAAAGTAGTAGTAGTCAGTGAATCTTGGGAAGATCTGTGACACACCCAAACTGGCAGCACGATTTTCAGACTTGGCCGCTTCCTCTTTATAATCATCTGAACCCGACGTTGTGGCCCTTTCAGTGCTTAGTGACAAATGCGCCAGGTTGCTCTGCAGAAACGTATCAGTGTGGCATCTTCTTTTAGCAGGAATGTTATCATCTTGTTTCTTTTGTCTTGATGCAGCATGAATGAAATGATTCAATATACATAACATCAAACTCGCTGCTACCAATATCCATGATGCTGTCTCAACGGTCGCATCAACTCGAAAGCATTGGGCATCCTCGTTATCGAGGATGCCAAAGTAGGATAGGGATGTGAACGTGTCTTGCAAAGAGCTGCAGTAGGCGTTAAGAAGAAATTCAGATACATCGCCAATCTGCCAAGCTGCGATGATGATGGCTAGCACATAAACTTCCATGTATTGCCACGATAATAGTATTTCGTTGACGGCTTCGTTCTTCAAACGCTGATTCGCGGTCATCGGCGTAAACCATTCAGCTAGCAAAGATGCGGTCTGTGCCAAAGGAACGATGAATACGGTGATTACAAGCAGTGATGCAAGTGTGCCCAATCCAACAAGATCAGAGGCAGTGTTGAGATAACGACCCTGTTTCATGATCATATTTGCCAAATCGAATACACTGTAATACGTTTTCGCTTCTTCGAATTTGTTGCCACTTTCAACCGCGAGGCCGACAAGTCCAAAGATTTCGATGGAGAAGGAAGGAAGTGAGCAGCCACAGATAACGAGAATGATAAACAAGATGAATGCCTCTATCAATATCAAGCCTACACTCCTTCGCACACTCGCTCGTTTGCTGGAGGCTTCGTAGTCTAATTTGAAAGTGTGTGCGCCAAGCTTTTCTGGTGTAATTTCATCATTTGACAAAGGATCCGATTGGAACTCGATTCGCTGGGATTTGGTGGCAGTCGACACAGATTTTCGATGATAGTGGTTGATGAAGTGGCTTGACACCTGAGAAATCAACTGAGCCAACATATTCGCATAGAGTCCCCAAAGAGGCACGACCATCATGTTAATTGAATAGAGACCTTGTGGTAGGAATGCGAGGTCGGGACTAGACACAGATATTCCGAACGACACCAGCGTCATGAGCAGCACGAAGACATCGATGATACTCCACTTTCCTAGAATGTCGAGCCACCGCAGTAACGATCCTCGGCGCTTAGAGGATATCCATCTCGTAGGAGTGAACCACAGAAAGAGCGTGAACAGCAGCTTCGTGTATGGCCAAATTCCCGAGAATAGAGCAAGACAGACGGCCAGCCCATGAGCGTTGGCATTCCACATTTCCAGCACTGAGAAAATAATATACTATCAGAAGCTGCCATGGCAAAAACGAACAAGAAGCACCGTCGTTCACTTACTGGAATTGACCATAGAAAACTCATAAAAGCCGACCACTTCAAACTCTTGCTCTCCGACACTTCCTGATATGTTAACGGTGCCCCTGTAGTAGAGGAGAAAGCCAACAAGAAATAATCAGATAGTGTAAGCAAGGGTTTGGCCATATGCGCGACTGAGATACTTACCCGAGACTCAGATGCCCAGACAAAAATAAGGCCACGTTAGCAAGAATGACGATTGGGAGTAAGTACCGGATGAAACACGGAATCTCCTTGCTCGTAAAAAGAGACTTAATTCGCCGGTCCAAATCCTTTTCCAAAAGTCTTTCCTCCCGTTCCAACCTTTCCAATTCTTTTAATTGATCTTGATTCAGTGTTCTCATCCAACGTTTGTGACGCCGCCTCAACAGCAACCGTGTGACAAGAAAGATCACGGCGGCAGAAACAGCGACGACGGCGATTACGCTGATGATGGCGAATAGGAATCCATAAGATGGTGCATCATTCTTTACAACTGGCATGTCCTGAAATACCAATCCTGGAAAGTCATGCTGGTACGAAGGACTGTGAGGGCAATCATACGCCGCATTGCTCAGTATCCTGTCGATCCGATTCTGGACATAATCGCCCCGTAGGATATCCGAACCGTAAACCAAGACTTTGTTGATCATGTCAGTGGCATCACCGATGCCCTCCTCTGATTGTATCAACTGTTCGATCTCCATGACCGCAGCGTCAGTGCAACGGATACATTTCATGTCGAGACGAGCCTCCCCAACGGCCATTGCGAGATTTTCCAGGACCAATCCGGAATCTTGCTCTCCCACCCTAATGCCGAAATTGTCCAAAACGGGCGTCACGATCGTCGACATCCAGCAATTCAGATCCGTCACATCCTCGAGTAGGAAATTCATAAGAGACAACTCCTTCATCTGAGCGAGGACCTGGAGCGCCATGTCAAGATTAACGATGCCCACACCGACCTCGACCTCGTTGTCGAATTCCATTTCGTCCACCTTGCCCTTCACCAGGAGAGTGAACGACAGGCGGATGGGGTCCGGCCCGACCCCGACGGACGCCTCATTATCGAGGACACTTGATTCGCCCATCATCGGAATGGCCAACTTGAGCACACCAATCGAATCGAGGTTGGAAACCGTCACATTCGAAACGGCGATCTCGACGACCGCATTCAGTCCGTTCAGAGATATATCAAGATTCCTTTTAAAGAGATCGGCCGCGAGGACGATACCCCCCTCGTCGTTCGAATCGAGGTCCATCACTGTCACGATCAACCCATTCAAACGCGACATCCCATCCTTGTCGACGGCAGATAGGATCCTGCTGACGTAGTCGTACAGATACCGAAACAATTCACCGTATGGAGAGCCACCCCGACCCATGAGCTCGACGGCATCCTCCTCAGAGAGCAACAAGTCTCGATAATCCACGAGACCCGTCAAAGATGCGTCGGGCTTGGGACACGCATCGTCGTCCATGCGAATGTAGTCGGTCGCGACGTCCTTCACGGCCGCCGAGAGGACACTCGGCAGAGCACCGGAGAGGACTCGACCGTACATGTCGAAGAACGCATCGGCCACAGCCGTGATGAGGTACCCCATCCCCCCGTTCGCATCGTCGAGGCCGTATAAGGTGGGCGACTCCAGTTCAGACGCTGTGACGACGAGTTCTGTGATCTCGGCTTCGTCGACGACCGTGAATAAGCAGGGCAATATGTTCTCGAACCCGACGATCGATCCGAGCGGCATGCTCCCGAGGGTGCCATTGTTCGCGCCGATAAAGATGGAAAAATCGATTAGGACGTCCCGCATCGCGATTTCGATAGTGAAGTATTCTCGTACGACGGACGAATCGTTGTCGCCGTCGTCGTCGGCGGCGGCGGCGGCTGACGACGACGACTCGGACGACGGCCGGATCTCGGCCCGCACGTCCAACGCGAAGGCGAGGCGATCGAACATGAACGAATTCCGCAGCGTGTATTTCCCGACTGGATCGAGGACGCTCGTGCCGTTCGGGAGCAGGGAGTCCAACCCCCCCACCGACACAGACGTCACGGACAGCGTGGTCCGCGTGAACATGTCCCGGAATTCGAGGAACGACGACGACGACGACGAGCCGGAATCGATAACCACGGACGGGTCGACGACGAGCAAACCGTCCTCATCCAGGATGCCACCGCCGCGAAGAAAAGCGTTGACGATGTCGGACACGCCGCCGTCCCCCGCGATCGTCTGCGCGAGGAGATCCAGCGATTCCATTCCCGTCCATTCGCGCACGAGGTCCCGCATCTCGACGAAGTCGATCCACATGGGCAGACCCTCCCCGTCGGCGGGGACGTCCGCCACTTTCTCGGCGGACAAAGGATCGGCAACGACGTCGTCCATCGTCCCGCCCTCGATTCGGAAGAGGCCGTCGATTCGGTCCGACGTCGACGCGAGGAGGTCGTCCAGCGCCCCGTCGAGCTTCCCGACCTCGTCGCAAACGAGCGAGTTCAATTCCGAATCTATGGCGTCCCTCAACGACCCCTCGAGCGCGTTGATGACATTCGAGACGATGGACCCTCCCAGCCCGCTGCCTTCGTCGTGCTCGAACGTAATCTCCTCGATGCGAAGGTCGGATAGGCAGCCCGACACGACCGCGTCGATCCTTGGCGCGGCGGCGACGGCGGTCGTCGCGGGGCGCTCGTCGTCGCCTCCGTCCTGGCCCGGCCCGTCCCACCCCCCGACGCGTCGATTAGGGACGAATCGTACTTGTAATGCCATCGGAAATCGCACGACGCGTCCACCCCCCCGACGCGCATCGACAGGCGCCGCTCGACGCCCGAGAGCGACGAGCTATCGAGGACGATGTCGTCCACGGTCATGTCGCGGCACGCGATATCGTTAATGTCCACGACGATCCCGGATTGGACGATCGAGACGTCCGGGAGGGCGATTACGATCCTCGATATCAATCCGTTCAGCGACGAGAACTTACCATCCTCGTCGACGTTGGCGGGGGAGCCGATGTCGTCAAGCGCGGCCTCCGCCTGATCCCGTCGGAGGAGTCTATGACGATACGACGGCAAGATCGCCGAGTAGGGGTGCGCCGATGCCATCCGACGGCAGCAGGAGCAGACGACGAGCGCCGCCGCGAGGAAGGCAATGCGGTAGTTGTTGTTCGCGAACGGCATGACGATGGACGATGGAGGCGGAAAATGGTGGGATTGTGTCGACGATGATGGCTCGCTTCCGCAGTTATTATCGGCGTGGTCGATCGAGCGATGATGAGATCCCTTGTTATTGTTTTTATTTTGTTATTTTTATTATTTATGAGCGCCATCGTGCCGTTGCCTTCGGCTCTCATCTTTTCGGAGGAGCAGAGAGGATGCGATGCATAACCAAGATCCAAGAGATGCAACCAATCGTGTGAAAAACGGGATCGCGTTGTCGTCGGCAAGGACGCAACTTAGTATCGTACGTATTTATCTACCATTCCTACACCTTTCTCGTACTTAGAGTGTGTATCTGCGGTATGTATGTACTACTATTATTGTAGAGAGTAAAAAAAGGAGTCGCTTGTGAGTGTGGGGATCTTCTTTACGCTATCTACAACGTAGGAACCAGTACTGTACTTTTCGAACGAATAGGTGTGAGTACCGCAGTGCGACGCGATACGAGGTCCGGCGTCCCAACCCTGCACCCAGCAGATTCACGATCATGATCACATCACCTTTTCTTGATGCATGCAATATAAAATAAACGGAGTGCACGTCACAACTGCTCTGAAAACATCTTGGGGTCTTGCTCTTTCACGAATTGAATCAACGCCAGATCGCCCGAAAACATATATTTTATACGTGAAGATGATGTTCGCATCGCCTCCATCCTCTCTTCTCCCATTGTAATTATCATCAATCCGTTCACCACCCACCCCTCATATACAATGAAACTCGAATGCCCAAGCAACAAACGTTCCGTGTGCGACTTCACGGGTGCTGATCCGATCAGTAAATATGTACCTTTTTCTTCGAAAGAGCCAATCGATACGGACCCAAACCCATTCCGTAGTCTGCCATCGAGGTTCCAATCCGAACCATTCTATCACAGTGCTCCTCTTGCTAGGAATGATGCACCTTCTTCTTCGAAAGATCCAATCGATACGAACCCAAACCCATCCCATAGTCTGCCATCAAGGTTCCAATCCGAACCATTCCATCACAGTGCTCCTCTTGCTAAGGCAGATGAATTTCTCGAGGACTGGTCGCGTTGCAGCTCAGACTGCTCCACGATGAGCCAGAATTTGCAAGAAAGCATGTCTTGGAAGCGAGTGACCATATCCGAAACATCGAGCATGAACCTGTACCACCTCGACCCGATCTACGCTCAGACCAAGTCCTACTCGAAGGTAGACTATCAGGGCTTTTCCAGGGAATCTTTTCTGGAGGCTGTAAGGATCAAGAAACTCGTGCTCTCCTTGACACCACCCGGCGCGTCCACCAAAGAAGCCTTCAAGTACCTACTAAAGAATGGTGTTATATCGTCAGAGGAGATTAGAGGCATTGAGCATCTAATCCTTTGCAAGTCTACGTCGGAGTTGACGCAAGAACGTCAGGATCACGCCAGGGTTGTCCTGTCAATGCAGCATCGAATAGAGACGTTGGCAAGAGATCCCGTAAAACAATCGAAGATGCAGGGTGACCACGCGGAAACATTGGCATCATTCAGCGCATCGAGGTCGTCAAAGTCGACAAAAGCTGCAAGAATTCGTGCATCTAGGGCCGCTTGATTGGGGCAGTTAGGCACCCCTATTTTGGATTGCTCTTTGGTAAAATTAAGTCTGAGTTGATGTCAAAGGAAATTAGCCTTCGGCTGTGTTCGGTAGAGGTGACTAAAATTAAACGCCCTTATTATCTTACGGCTAAAACTCGAACACCTTCACCTTCTTATCGTCGCTCCCCGTAACCACCACGGCCGTCATCGCCCCGCCGCCGCCGGCATCCCCCCCCCCCACGAAGCTCACGCACATGTCGTTGATCATGTCCCCGTGCCCCGTCAACGTCGCGATAAGTCTGCCCTCCCTGGCGTCCCAAACGCATACAACGCCGTCGGTATAACCGCAAAAGACCAGAGGCAGCGAATCGTGCCATCGCAGTCGGGTGATGCCCGCGACTGCGGTGACGTCGTCGACACCCTCGTCCCGCGGACGGACGCACCGGCGTCTCATCTGCGCGCCTCCTCCGCCTCCGCCGCCCCCTCCACCCCCGCCGACGTTCGCGTTCCATATCTTGAGGGCGCCGTCGACCCCGCCCGTGGCGCACCAGTTCGCCGCGCCGACGACGTCGGGGGGACAGAATCCCACCGCCTCGACGGATCGCGCCTCCTCCATCTCCGACCCACCACCACCGGCCGTCGTCCCGCTCGCGTCGTCGTCCATGACGTCGTCGTCGCCGATCTTCTGGGGGGATCCCTCGTGGTGAGCAAGCTTGGCCAGCAGCTTCTTCCCCGATACGTGCACGACGTACGCGCATCCGTCCTCCCCTCCGCACATCGCGAGCTGTCCGTCGTGCCCTCCCCCCACCGCGAGGCACGTCAGTCCCATCCCGCCGTCCCCGCCGTCCTCTCCCGCCAACCCCCCCTCCACGAGCCGAAAGACGTGCCTGCACGCGCCCGTCTTGGGCGCCCACACCCTGCAGGTGCCGTCCCGTCCGACGGTCACGGCCCACCTCCCGTCGGGCGTGAACGATCCCCCCGTGACGCCCCCGTCGTGTCCAACGAATACCTGCATGCACGTCCCCCCCGACGGGACGTGGTACATCCACACCGTGCCGTCGGCGACGGATCCCGCGAGCAGCACCGTCCCGCCGCGTGGATGGAACGATACGAATTCGACGTCGGACGGACCCTCGAGTACGAGGACGGGATCGGCGCTCCCGCCCGTACCGGTCGCAGTCGTCGTAGTCGTAGTCGTCGTCGCGGCGGCGGCGATCGCCGTCGTCGCACGTCGTCGGGCGTCGTCGACGTCGTACAGCGCAATGGACCCGTCGTAGGACCCGACGGCGAGGAGCTCCCTTTGCCTCCTCCCCGAGACGTCCGCGTCGACGTATCCCGAGTTGAGGGCCACGCACGACACGGTGTCCGCGTGCGGATGGGACAGGGACACGGTCGTCGTCGTCGTCGTCGTTGTTGCAGTCGTCCGACGACGACGCACGCCGTCGCCGTCATCGACGACGA
>JALLAZ010000221.1:0-19249 GCA_036939755.1 Stephanodiscus triporus
TAGTGTTCCGCCAAGTGTCTTGTCATATTACCACAATTGGAAGGACAACATTGCCAAATATGTAGGTCGCAATGACAATAAAGGTGATGCCAAATACATTACCATTCAACACATGTTGAGATTTGTTTGTCACAGAGGTGGTCTAACAAGTAAGGGCAGGAAGCGTCCCAAGCATTCTGCGGAGACACGTGCCAAAACGAGCGAGGCGATGAAGGGCAGGAAGAAATCCGCAGAGCACAGTGCAAATATCAGCCAGGCACAGAAGGGCAAGAAGCTATCCGCGGAGACACTTGCCAATATCAGCAAGGCGATGACGGGCAGGAAGCGTCCCAAGCATTCTGCGGAGACACGTGCCAAAATGAGCAAGGCGCGGAAGGCAAGAAGCAACACTATCAAGATCCGTGCCCAATTAGCGAAGTGATGACGGAGCACTATTACTAGATGTTATAGCCCACAACCCACCTTCTGATCGTCGAACTCATCGATTACTCGTTTTGGTCTTCTCGGCTTTTGTGCCCTTTTTAGATTGATTTGATGCTCATCTGCGATTTTCTACTTCTTGTTTGCTCAACTTGTGATCCCCAACCGCCATGGCGTGCGAGTATTTCAAGTTCTCTGGCACAGAAAGCTCAAATGCTGCTAACGCCACTCCATCGCTGTAACTTTGCTTCTGAATTAGGCCATACATATCCACATAAACGGTGATATTTCCCACCCGTGCCCACCAAAGCTGAGGTGCCTCTATCTACCGTGGCGTGGCGCCACTTGAGAGGCCAAAAAATACATGGCGGAACACCCAAGTGGATGCACAACCTCCATAAGAAGCAGAATTTCATGATCGGAAAATTCGCTCTAGCCGTTCTTTGTTGAACATTGTTGCATTTGCTCTAATGTTACTTGGGGTCGAATCGACCCGCTCAGCCCACGAGCTTGCTTCTCTTGTGAGAAAATCAAATCTTGACGGTATTGAAGGATGAATGGGTAGGGACAAGGCACTGCTTTGTCGCTCTCCAAGATGATATTGAAGAACGCCGCGGGGATTTGATGGCATTGATAGCAAGGGGTCATATCTTCTGGGGGCTTGACCTTGTTGCATCCCGTCTTTTGTCTGATAATGCACGAATTCATCGAAATTCCCATGTAATGTTGACTCGTCCAATAGTCTGTCAGAATCATTGTTTTCTGCTGATATGTGGGGTTCTTCCTTATTCTCATATCTCCTCGCATTCTCTATCTCCGAGTCAACAAATTCCTTCCTAGCACCACTAGGGGCATTAACGTAAGGGTTGGTGGTACCCATTGGCGAGCTTCCTTTCTCACTAGTCTTAACTCTATCCCCATCGCAACCAGTGACCTTTGCTTGTTGATCAACGGGAGTTCCTGGGGCATAGTTTTCCTCTGGTGGCTCAATTTGACGTCCTGGGCAATCGGCTTTGAACTTTTGCGATGGTATATCGTTCTCAGAAGGAGTACCCAAGAGCTCATACCGTCGTGCATCGTCATCAATGGCGTTAGAATTAGCGCCTACCTGGGAAGAAGCCACCAGTTCATTCGAGGCGCAGAACTTTACTGTAGGATCATAGGCTCCTCGAGTAAGTTTCGAGTTTATATTGTCCAATGATCCTATCATGCTGGTCAAGCTGCGACATGTTATTGCATCGTCCACATCGGAGTATTGCTCGCATTCAGCTAAACTTGATTCGCCTTGGCTAATTACCTCTGACTCCTCACCAATCTCTTGTGGATTGGATGTTGTACCCCTGTGCAGTTCATCATAGAGTGGGTCGACCGTCGCCTTTGGTGGATAGCATGGTGATTCGAGGTTTTCCTCTACTCGGTATCGCTTGCATTCTCTTGTTATATCTGGCGCGTGGGACGACCGTTTGCTGTTTGGGGATAAATAGTCCTGCTTGATTTCTTCTGGGGGATCGATACCAGCACTTTGACGAATGTGCTCATCTTGCTCATGAGAAAAACTGACGTCAAGTTTCGTTGGTTTCAGAGTGCTCATGACAGGACACTGCTCCGCATTTTCTGGACCACATCGTTCATTTAGCGCCAGGAGCATCCTGATTGGACATGGGTGTATTTTTACACGGCACATACTAGTGGTAATACATCCGAAGTAATTTGCGTTCTGGCTTCTATAAAGAGCCATGCTCCATGGAACTTTCCCCGAATAACAACCCTTGATGGAGTAGAGATGATACAAAGGACACTTGGCAGTCGAAATCACAGTGCATCCTTTCAACGAAATGATATCCTTCGTTTTGCCAGCATCGATCATTGCAGCAATGGTCGTTGTAACGACTGGGACAAACCACAGCTTAAACTGAAGCGACTGAGTAAGGATCATTTCCGTGTCGTTCTCATAGTTAGGCACTGATATCTTCGACTCATAATTCACCTCAACATCACGCGCCATTCTGTCAATGGATATTAGTTTTGAATGCGAATTGTCTCCAGAGCAAAGTTTGCGCAACTCTTCCTCCTGTGACTGAATTGCGTTACAATGGCTAAATGATACAAAGAACCCTGATACCGATAGAAGCGTTTCGCTAACAGCCCTCCTTTGTTCGCTGCACCACGCAGACAAGATCTCTCGTATGCCGCTTATTTTTTCGAGCCGAACTATCAGGTCGAAGTCTTCGTACGGAATCGTAAACCCTTTTCTTGATTCTTTCTCGATATCACAAATGTAAGTGGTGTGTTCGGAGGTCGCTGGTTTTGGTTCCACGCAATCAGAGAAATTGACAGGTTGGGATTTATCTTCTTCGACTTCTGGCGGTTTGTCATCATCATCATTTATGTCATCTCTTTTGCTCGCTGTTGACGAGTCAGTCCATGCGTGGGTTGCATGTTGGATTTCATCACTTGTAGGCTTGGCGTGGGCTGGCCCCTTACGTTGAACAGTGCCGTTATTTCCATCAGTGATCGTCGACAGCGATTGCTGTGACCATTCATCGAACAAAGAGTCGGGCGACGAGGCTGAATCTCGTGTATGTCCTCTAAAGACTCTAAAATCTTGGGAGACAAATCTAGCATGAATTGTGTCGACATCAGGGTCAAAATCTTGTTGGGCAGTCCTTTTCTTCGTAATATTCTGATGAAGTGTACACGCCTCCTTCTCTCTGGCGACGACAGTTCTTTTGGATCTCCTCCACCACCTCTGAACGATTACGGCGCGTTGGCAAATTGCCGAAAAAGCCCTGACTTGGCGTAACAACCCTGCTGCAACCAGCACTTTAACATTTCCAATCGGAGTGTGGGATTTGGGATCAAGTAGATCGAACGTACTGTTAACGACAATGCATGGTAGCCAATTACAAAGCTTTCTTTCTGACATATCTGATGGCTCGATAAGAAGTGGAACATTTGCCAGTCCAACTAGCCGCCGTGCTGATGTATTCTTGCAATACCACACGTAAAGAGACACAGTTGATAAATTGTCTCGCTTGTTGTCGGCATCTATTGGTACTTTCCACGAACAGACAGTGTTTTGAATTGCATTGAATTCGCTGGATGTCAACGTCAATATTTCTTTAGGGTCTTCATTGAATTTATTGATGTCGCTCTGCGAATGTGTAAGCTCGCACAGCGACAAAATTTGCTTGCTGCACGATACGCCCAGCTTAAAACAGCCGGATTTTTCATCAATATCTTCTACGGTCAACTTCGAAATTCGTTCGACTCTGACATCAAGCCAGATTGGTGGCACCTTCACAGGCTGTAGAGGTGTGTGTTGCTCTTTGGAATTTTCCGCCATGAGGCGATTTTCATTTTGCTGAGCTGTCTGGCTAATTTCGTGTGATCCCACAGAAGAAACGCACTTGGTGTTTGATGTTGGCATAGCAAGAGCATTACCGTTCGAGGCTCTAGCGATATTGGAGAGGAGCACGGATATTGGGTGAGGAGTGAATGATGATGACGATGTTGGTAATTTCATCAAAATCTGGGATTCTTCTCTTGCATCCGGTGAGCTTCTCGTGGTGGAAGCACCATGGCTTTTATCGTCCGCACAGAGACCAACACGGACCGTCAACGTTCCAACTTTAGTACCAACCTCACCAATATGTTTCGCAAGCACATTATTTGTCAGTAACAGTTGAAGTTTTACGTCAAATGATAGTGTATCTGACAAAATCACATCGCGAAGCCTCAAACATGCTTTCGCCACACACATGCTGTCAGGCTTTGGGACTGTGCTCGTCTCCTTCCCCCTGCCAACAAGCATGGCCACGCGTGGCAACTTTGAATGGCCTGATGATATTGAAGCGCGATAGAAGAGGGAAAAATCCATGGTACCATCTAGCCACATGCGAACACAATCATCATTCTTGAACACAACCTCCATCTGCCTTGCGTAAGCACTTTTTAGTAGAGAAATGACTTTTTCATTGCCGCGAGGTTTGACGTCCTTCGGCAGCGTCCTTCCTATGGATGTCGTCATTTTGTGTTGTTTACAAAATCGCTCACAGACGATAAAGTCAGATATGCCAACAGGTTTACCATGATCGAATGTT
Source organism: Stephanodiscus triporus (assembly GCA_036939755.1). NCBI lineage: Eukaryota > Bacillariophyta > Thalassiosirophyceae > Thalassiosirales > Thalassiosiraceae > Stephanodiscus > Stephanodiscus triporus. Next base: position 4,524 of record JALLAZ010000221.1, read on the forward strand.
AGTGGAGGTGGTTTGTATTGCAAAATGAAGTCATTCTCGCCATTGATTTTATTCGCGATTCTCGTAAGTAAAGTTATCCCCATCACCTCAAGCTTCATTGTGCCAATTTCTCGTAGAGCACTTGATTGGCGTGACCCTGCAAATAGCAGGGATGGAAAATCCTTTGCAGGTGGCGAGCTTGCATTGGCAATCATCCGAGATATCCACATCTCATACGGATCGATGCACGTGTTGGCTGAGTCAACAGTAGGTATTGTCATGTCATCACTGCAAAGATCAAGCAGTTCATCGAGTAAGCTGTGTTTCTCCTCGCTGACACAAAAATCGCCGGACTCTCTATTTAAGTCATCAGGGATGCTTTGGATGAAATCTTTGTTGACGCTTGCGTGATGTGCGATTGACTGTGTTGTATTGAGGTATCGAAGAATCCTATGTGGTGAATTTGTAGGTATAGTCACCGACGAGAGCATCGCTTGGTGTGCGGGGAGTCCTTGCATTGCAGATCCTTCGTGCTGTCGAGCTGTTGCTGCATTGACATTGGAACACACAAGAACTCGAAAGAGCAGCTCGAAGCCTGCTTCCCCAATATTTATCTGTTGACAATCCAGATCCGAACCAGAACTTACTATTGGCGAATCGCGTATGAGCGAAAGCTTGACCGTTTTAAGCGCACCCTCTTGTTCTACTTTTGGCAAGTCTTTGATGCATATATCTCGAATGTAAGCATATCCAACTATTTCAGGATTTAATTGCACAATGTTGGAGCCTCTCTCCTCTGTCCGGAGCTGTTGGTGATTTTGTGGATGACGTACGAAAGTCACTTTCAGCGGTGAAGCATCCATCAAGTAACTGCACAGGGCGTCAATACTGCCAAGCAATTGATATTCAACTGCCTTTGATCCGACTAACAGCGATCCATCCTGGAGCAGAAAAAGATCTGAGTAAGTTTGTTCTCCCCAGAACTGAACTCTGGCAAAGACGTCGACCAGTGAACACGCCTGCAACCGTATTGTCAATGTTCCGAGTAGCTCATCGATTACTCCTGGGGGCAAAGAAGGCCCCCGGGCGAAAGGAGAACCCGACATCATATTTTACGGTGACACAAAGTCAAGACCACTGCGCAGCGAAAAAAAAAGAATTTAAAGGTTTTCCAATCCACGATCTTAGAGAGAGACGTGGCGAGAGCGAGAGAGAACCGGGGAGCGAAAGAGATAATAAATGAGATTTCCAAAAGAAGTGATGTTTGACAAGTACAATATTGCTCGATTAGTACAACATTTCAGGATCTATTTGACAAAAATTACAATATTCATGAAGCAGTGCATCAAGGCCAGTCCAAAAATGGTAGGGTGATCTGTGATTGTACCACCCGCGTTTCGGTCGAGCAATACTCTCTTTAAGCATCCCCGTATTCTTCTAATTGCCGCCCTCAATACTTTCCAGACGCTCTCTCGCGGCCGCATACCAGGACGCAAGGATCGATTCGGCGGATTGAGTCATATTATCTGACGTCAATGTCATATCCACTCCATCATCACAAGATCGATCGTCCATGATAATTTCTTCGCGCTCTTTATGATTCCTCTTCTGAATGCAGGGCAAGCAGACAGTTTGATACCGCTGATATTTTCGCCAAAACGTCTTGAAGAGCACTTGATCAATCTCTTCGGTCTTATATTCATTCTTAAATTGTTTGTCAATGTCAGACACACTATGCAATATTTCAACTTGGAGAAAATTGCGGCTCAAGCAAATCTGGCATTCATTCCCTCTCGATTGTTGAATTAAAGGCAGGACAAGCTTCTTGAGTCGTAGCTGCCTTGCAGCATGCTTGAGCCAAGTTCTTGCCACTGTTCTAGTGGACGAAGTCAATGACGGCGTTTCAAATTCAGGACCGTCGTCGCTATCACTGTCGCTGCTACTGTCCCCATTCATTTGGCTCAGAATTCGGGCGAATTGATTTATCAAATAGGGTTTTTGCGACGCCGAAACCCGCGGTGTTATCATGTCCGGAAGTTTTGATAGAAGCCAAGATCGATTGTAGCTGAGAAATTTGTATCGGAATGTTTCTGATGTTATTTGCCGTTCCACTTGATACTGATCATGACCTTTGACCGGTATTTCCTCCCATCGCAGGAGGTTTGGATTTTCTTCACTATCCAAGACGTTGGCGTGCCAGCTCCTCTTTTCATTCTTTATTTTCCACAACCCGAATAGTCTTGCAATCGAAGTGAGGAACATTTTAACAGCCATGGTACACAGAAGAACTGTCATGACGATATAAAACATAGCAGGATCACCAAATGCTGTATACTTCGCTCTGGCCATCATCTCAACCCCGAGGACGAAATATACAATTGCATTAACGTGAATGGTGTTCAGCATATAGTACTGACTGCTAAAGCACAGCTGATCCATACTTCTCAAACGTTCATCGATACATTCATCCAAGGTGCTTCTTTCGAGGCCCTTCCACCACACTTCACGCTGCAAGAATCTGACCTTGCAATACTCCAGATATTCATGCATTTTCCAACCATGGAGAAGTTCAAGTGCGTTGTGTAAAAATACATCGGCTACGATTTGGAACGGAATAATCGCCAATGCAAACAAGACGTAGTATTCCATGTCATCCTCTTTGATACCGTAGCGTATCGTTACCTCCATCTCATCTCTGAATACCATAATTACAACCATGACAAACGGCATATACAACAGAGAGATAGTATCACATGAGTACGATGCGTAGCTCCCCAAAAGTGGCTCGACTGTTAGACTTTTCTCTTCAGGTGTCGAAGGCTCTTTTGAATTGTCCGAAGGAATCTTCTCCTCGCTGATACCGATGTCGGGAAGGATTGATGCTTTAATGAATTCAACACCAGAAATAAACATACCGTGTACCCGTCCGAAAACGTCTTCTTGGAGTGGGCCTGTGTACATTCTTTCAATGACCAAAAATCCAAAGCCAACAATATGTGACAAGAGGAAGTCCATAAAGTCATCGGCAGACATTGTAACAATGCCTTGTACTAGTCCCATTGCCGTCATTACGGGGGCACTCAGAAGAGCTTCTCCTAGTTGTTTGTCTACAATGGAGCCGACGATTATGCCGAGAATCTCCATAAAGATTATAGCTTCCCATATGTATTCACCAAACGATTCCCAGAATGACCATTCCACAATGATCACAAGGAATAAGCTCATGATGACACTGCAGCATATGAGATTGCCCCGTTTCCAAGTAGATATGGCTCGATCACCGGCTTGCTGATCAGCCATATTGTTGCTCGATGGAAATTTCGGAACAAACATTTTGCATGTGAAATAAAGGGATATTAGAGCCATTGCTACGAAAGCCAAGCCTGTCCTCCCCTGACGAGTTGATTGTAAATCATCTGGATCGATGGTGCCATCACTGTAACGCAGTCGTATAGAAGAGGAGAACAGCCATCGTCTGCCTTCAGGGTCAGTATCAGGTGTAAGAATCAGGTGTCCTTTCATGAGATAGAACACGGAAGCAGTGACGATGCTGATGGGCACTAATGCTAGTAAAACCCCTACAAGGGCCGGAGGGAATGTAAGCCACACGAAGCTAGTGATCCTTAATCGCGGCGGGCGCTCCAAAATTGTGGTCAGACGCACAATAATCCAATAGACAAACGCAGCAACAACCGTGCCAACTCCAATCTGTAAGAAAAGCAGAAGGAAGAGTCCATGGCTGAAGGCGAATTTTATCAATAGTTCTTCATAATTCAATGGCCGAAACTTGATTTGCAGCTCGTATCTATCATTTGATGCATCTTTGTCAAAGTCGTCATAGAGGACTTGTACTTGCACAATGCGCTTAGAATGCTCATTTAGCTGGTAATACGATACGTCAAGAGTGACTTTTCGTGGGAAGCACGCACCAACTACGCAGCCCTCCTGAACGTAGAGTGACGGTGATCTATCCACAATGGCTGGGACAAACGTCTGCACTGGTAACGTTTCGGCTTTACTGATAAATCTTTGGCCTCCTCCATCATCGCTCCCGGTGCTAGCAGAGTCTCTACCAGTATATTGATAATAATCGATAGGATCACGAATTATTGAAAACAATACCGCTCCAGTGTCCGCGTCGAACCATCTTGGAGTGACATCCGGCTTGGGTAGGTCCTCTTCAAAGGTGCAATGAAGCTTCCTTTCGCACCAGTCCGCGACGGGATAAAATTTCAAGAAATCAGTGGGGCCTATGACTATCACATCATCTTGGTGTGGAAGTGGTGGTATTCCACGCCTCCACCAATCTTCGGGAAATTCTTCTGTGACACCTGGCAGCTGACATTGAGCAGCACTCTCAACCAATGCCCAGAGTGGAACATGAGAGTCAAACTCTCTGCAATTTGAAAAGTAAGGCAAGTAGGGAAGTATCAACGATCTGTGGTCATACTTGTATGATCCACGTGGTTCATAGTGAGACGTGCCATGGAACGTCTCAAAGTAAATGTCGCTTTGCTGCTTTGCCGCTGTTGCTGATTGAAATGGATTGTCCCAATAATCTGCGCCTTCTACAATTGAGTCGACTGCATCTTTGATAGTGATGGCATCATTTTCGTGTGTTGTATTCATTCCAATAAGCACCCTCCCACGTTCAAACTTCTTCCATCGTGGTGGCAAATTTCTAGGTAAACTCACTCGCTTCGAATGACTTTCATCGTAACGAACACCAAATATGTACGGCATGTGTGTGCCCTTTTCCTCAAAGCTGACCAGAGGAGATATATTCCGTTTACTACGGAGTGTGTTTGCTCTCTGCGGATGTTCCATAATCACAGACAGCGTCTTCTCGAATGCGTTCGCCACAGGCAGAGCCAGACCATTGACAATGTGTACCTCAACACGAAATCTGGAATCGTCCAACGATGTCAGTGTCATATTCATAACTTGATGCTTGTCAATAGATGCGTCCGTGAACCAAGCTGGCAAGGCGACAGGCTGCAGACAAGGACTGCGCTCAACGTAACTGTGGCTGCGTCTCGAATCACCACACATTGATTCCTGGCATCGTGACGGAACCACGAACACTGCCACTTTATAGTGTTCATCGTAAATAAGGTGATTTGGGAGATGTCTCCAATCAAACGACAAATGGAAACGGCTCATGTAAGAAGATTCGAACCATCCCTCCCCCCCAATGCGCCGTCCTTCTTCATGAACCAAAAAACGGCGGCACATAATACCATCAGCAACAAAGCTTGACTTCAAGTGCTTCGTTTCGATGGTACCTCGCTCAGCTTCAAATAGTCTCAATGATTCTTCGGGAATGAATTCGTAAGTTGCATACGTTGGATTTACTTGATAAAAGTTGTCTGCATCATGTGAAGGATTGCTGTTAGAAGATAGCGAAGTATACGGGATAACAGTACTGTCACCAGAATACTTCTTGCCACTATTGCTAACGTCCAAAATCATTCGCCGAGTAAGGCAAGGGTTGAGCTTCGATGACGCTGATGGAACATCATCACACCGTCCGCTCGAAATTTCGTCCTCAGAACATGGTAAAACAAGAGAATACACTCTTCTTCGCAATCCAAGAGAAGGCACATCATCTTCATATGCACAACGAGTCGATGTCAGATCAGTGCCAGAGCATATTAGCGATAGGAAAATTTGGCCCTTATCATCGCGTAAGCAAAGCTGTGTGGACGAGCTCGGCATGCCCGACGAAATCAGTGACGGGAAGTCATCGTCGAGGTCGAAAGCTGGCATTGGACATGAAATCCGAGTTTTGCTTATATATGTGCCGGTTTTTGTCACTGATTCACTCAGACTCGACGTTTCATCTTGACAGTGCTTTGGATCGGTCATCACAATCCCGCCAGCTGTCATCCAGCTTGAGCTAACGCAAAATCTATATCGACACGTAAGGGTGGAAGAATTTTCGAAGTTGCGTCCAATAACAGTGAAGGTCTTGTTAATTGATTTGGCAGAGCTCTCTTCAGAGAATATTCCATAGGATGGACAGCTTCTAAATACTTCTACTGTGTCATTCGTCCAAGTCACTACATCTGACGAGTCTCCGTTGAAAGGAAGAATCTTTTTCACCACAAGAGTTTCGACTGAATCCTCTTGAACAGTAGGATAGTATGAGAGCCCATCAAAAGGATTAGTCTCACTAGAAGACTTTTTGTCGCATATGGCCACTAAGTTGGGACTGCAGAAGTCCATGTCCTTCGCCCCAGCAAGAGAGGTAGTCTGCCGTGGACAGCGTGTGATGAGGGGATCTGGTTTAGGTGTTCCAGATGCGCAATAGTGACTCTTGCCACATTTATCTTTTGCGTTGAGTTTGCTCGGTGTGCCCCTTTCGCAAAAGCTACCGCTTGAGCAATGATTTAAGTATTGATTCAGCGTGGCAGTTTCATTTTCGCAGTAGAACCCGCTTGGACATTGAGTCATGAGTTGTGCAGACCTATCTGTCAGGTATCCGCACACTTTCCCCTCGCCGCAGGCATCGGATTGCTTCAAGTCAGTCATACCTTGCCGCCCGCATACTCGACCTTCAGCGCATGGGAGACATTGACTGATGTCTGTTAAGCCACTATCAAACGAAAACGTTCGTTCTGGACAAGATTTGCAAGAAATAGATTGAATGGAGTCTGCTTTGGATCGATATGTTCCCGCAGGACAAATGCGAGGCACGTAGGTGCCGTAACTGAGACAGGAACTTCCCGCTGGACAGGGAGAACAACTGATTTGTCCTGGTCGTGGGGAAAAGGTGCCAGGGAGACATAGACTTCCAACAATGGCACCTCCATCTTCACCGGCAAATGACCCGTGTGGTGTTTGAATTGGATGCGGACTGCTTTCAGGACAGTAATGACCAGGATAGCACTTGCCACCTCCGAAAGGAGTAGAAGAATTGGATGGGCAAAAGTGTCCTTCCAAGCAAGGCTGGGGGGCCAATGCGCCCATTTCAAAGCTTGGCAACCAGCTAGAGGTGGAGTTATGAGAAACTCCCCCGAGACAAAAGCTGCCAGCTGGACATGGCTTGGGCGGTACTCCAAAGCGGCTATTCGGATTATCTGTGGTTGTGCCTTCGTAACAAACAAAGCCACTTGGGCAACGCTTAGTCGGAATGGACAAACCCATTTCATCACATACCCAACCAGCTTGACAAGGCTGACATGACAACGAGCAAATATCTTTGTCAGAGAGGATGATATGTCATTGAAAAACGCCCTTTACTTCGCTAAACTCACCACAGGTACTGCTCTTTCGAAGCCAGGGCACTGAAAGCCTATTTCGCACAACATGCAATTACTGTGGCCCGGCCTTGGGCTGTATGTCCCAGGAAAGCACGGCAGAGGAGAAACATTTCCTGCTCCGGGACAGTAATGGCCGGTTTCACACGGAATAGCTAGTACTTGAGTTGGACAGTAATACCCCGTTGGACAGGCTCCAGTGCCCTCGGGGGTCGCACTTCCCCTGTGTTGGATGAGCAAAGATGAGAATTCTCATTGAGGGTTGTGGTTGATACTTGCTGCCAGACTCACCTAGGACAAAAGTATCCATCAAAGCATGGCTGAGGAGTTGTGTAATCGCCCTCACTATGCGTTGCCGATGAAACGCTTTCGCGGCAGAAATAACCCAACGGACAAGGGAATGGTTGCTCTGCTGTGACATTTGCGTTGATAGGAGGGTGAGATATCCTTCTCGCTCCAGTGGCTGGAGGCGTCCGATGTATGAAATCCCATGCACTATATGACACGACCCTCGTTAAAATCCCAGTATCTTCTTCGAGTTGCCAAGTTTTTGTGGTAGATAGCGACATTTGAGATGACACCTTAGTACCCTCCTTGCAGAAATGGCCAGAAACGCATTGAGAAGACGGCACCACGAGAGCCAAGCGGTCACATATCGATCCTGCTGGGCAGATGACTGGCTTCGATAAACCAAAAGAAGGGCAGATGAAGCCAATAGGACATTTTAGACATTCCCCTTGTCCATTTTGTGGCTGAAATGTACCAGGCTCGCAGAGTGTAATGTTGTGATTCATCGTTGTGCCGTTGGGGGCGCTCGGGAAATCAAGGGCATGAACGAGGACTGAGTTTTCTTCAGAATACGTTGATATACGTAATTTATCCATCTCCTCATCAAACGGTTTTTGACAAGAGATAAGAGAATCTGTAATGACAAGTGCACTTGTCGTTAACCTCCCAAATCTGCAAGAAATAACTTCTAAAGCATCGAAGTTAGTCCCCCTTGCAAACGATATCGATCCGACCTGGGCTACATCCGAGGCCACAGAGTAGATAGATGATTCCGGAATGATGTGAAACTCCGAAGAAGAATCTCCATCAGTTGGAGCAAGCGCAAAAAGCGCGTATTGATCAATGATGCGAAAGTGAAAGACTCCAGGGGGCTGTCGAGGTATGTCACAAATCATCGTCGATGTGTCAATTACTGTAGCTTGAATGTGCAACTTGCCAAAGGCGCACATCAACTGCAACATAGGACGAAACCCAGACCCCCTTACTGTGATCGTCGCTCCTTGACCAGAGTACCCAAAGGTAGGATTAAACGAAGTCACTCTGGGTTGGTCAACATATGCAAAGTACATCCACGACGAACCGATTTCGCCTTCAGATGCAAGCCTAACAGCCACATTGGCATTCATTTTCTCTCGATGTGGCGGACTCACACATGATACACTGTTAGTAGACAGGAATGTCGCGCTGACACTTAATTCGCCGAATACACACTTCAATCCAGTCGAATTCCTAAAGTTCCTCCCAACAACTAATATCACGGCGCCACCATCAGGATAACCATAGCTTGGGACCAAAGCATAGACCTCGCTTTCTTGCGCATATGAAAACCAAATGGAGCTCTTGGCAAAGTTCTGACCACCATCAAGGCTGATTCTGACCTGAACGGCCTCTGGCACGTCTAATGGCGGAGAGAAACATGATATTTCATTTTGGCTCACGAGCTTTCCTGTCACAATCTCACTGAGTCCAAATTTGCAGCTGATGCTAGGTTCCATGCTATCAAACGATGAGGATGAGAAAGACCCAAACACACGAACATCCGTGCCGCCCTTGATCGAGCCGAATGCTGGAAATATCGACGAGATTGACACATCAGAAACAAAAGTGAAATTCATACCACTGCTCTGGTTGTCACCCGTTCGGCTGTTAACGACATTAAAAGATACCATTCCTGGCAAGTGTGAAGGAGTCCTACAATGAATTTCAGTCGCAGATATGAAATGGACATCTGGAACAAGAGTTTCTCCGAACTTGCACGACAATGCGTCTGTATTGAGGAAGCCTTCTCCATAAACTCGAACCCAGTCCCCACCATGTGATAAACCATGACTTGGTGAGGCGAAAGCAACATGCGGTTGATCAATCTGTTCTGGTGCCTTTGGCAATGGTCTACCGTACATGATAAATAGTCCAGTTGCAATCACACCGTTTTCCATATCAAGATAAATAGGGATATTGGAAAGTGGCATATCTTTTGCTAGAGGAGCCTCACAGATAACGCTGTTGTGCGTGACATTAAAAACAGGGTATGCTTTGTCGAGGTTCCCAAAGCGGCAAGCAGAAGCGTATATCAAGTTCTTTCCCGTGATTGTAATGTTCGTGCTCTCATTCAAATGCACCACACCCGGATGTACGTTTGACGCATCAGGGAGATACGTAAACAAATATTCCGGTGCACCGTCAATGTCAGTGTATTCCACTCCATTGTTCGTCACCTGCACAGTCACTCTAGAGTTGGTCAAATCATTCTTTGCAGCATCTGGAGAAGTGCAAAGCATGGCCGTATCTGAGAGCCAGACAGCTTTGGGCGAAATCACATGGCCAAATATGCAACCAAAACCCTCTTCATTACGAAATCCATGTCCTGAGATGATGACGTCCTCCCCTCCATCATTAAACCCAAACGTCGGGAACAAGGAAGTTGTTGAGGGCGAACGGTAATAAGTGAACAAGCTTCCTATAGAATCAAGATCCCTCGAGCCATTAATACCCAAGTGCACCATTACCGTTTTTGTTGGTAGGCTACTGACAATGGCGGGCGACAGGCATTTCAATACATCTTCGTTCTCATGATAAGATGCTTGGACGATGTTGTCGTCAAAGTGGCAAGATATCTGGTCGGTTGGAAGATGATGCAATCCATGTGCTGAAAAAGTGACGACTGTCTCGCCATTGAAAGGGCCAGAATTGGGTCTCAATGTACCGACCAAAATTTGTTCAAAATAAACAAATGGTTCATCATTCGATGCAAGCCAAATCTGACCGTGATTAGCATAAACGGAGACTGGCACCTCGGCAGTTCCATTGAATACCCGGGCATCATCTTGCAATGGTGGTGAAATACATACTAGATCACCCGCTGGTGATTCATTAACAGGGACCAATGTAGAATTGCCGAACCCACACGATAGATAGTCTGAAGCGCGGGGCCAAGAGAGTGAATTGCCAAGAACCGTTACCAAAGTGCCCCCATTGATGCTACCAAACCTAGGATGAATGTTCTGTATTGAAGGATGAGGAAGATATTCAAACATCGCATGGCTGACGAGAGATAGTTTTGCACCGTCTTTGGTGCCAATATGAATGTCAACCTTCTTTGGACCTCGAGACCATTCCGGAAGAACACATCGAACTTCTCTTTCATCTAAAAACTCTGCGTCGACTGAGGTGCCTGCTCCGAACAAGCATTGGAGACCGTGCATGTTAGCAAAATTTATGCCAGATACTCGTACTATCGATCCACCACGAATGCTACCGATCGGGGGCTCAACTTTGGTCACTATTGCTGGCTCGTAGTAAGTAAATTCAGAAATCGAGTTGATTTGAAAAACGTTCATTCCGTCACTAATTCGTAATGAAATTGGCGCAGATCTCCTCATGGTGTTGTTATTAGAAAAAGGAGGGACACTGCACAAAACTGAATCATCTCCCACTTGTAGAGCATTGATAAACGTGATTGAGTCTCCAAATAAGCACGAAACGTCAGATGAACGAAAGGGCCCAAATTCTTCGATTGAAAGCGATACAACCGCTCCACCGATCGTCCAACCAATGTTGGGGGAGATTGCTACCGCCTTCGGCTCGGAAAAATACGCGTATGAAATTGTGTTCTTCCCATCGGCTAAATAGTTTTCGCCATCAACAGAGATGAACACATCCACAATACTGGGAGCATGAACTGGTGGTGCCACACACAAAGCTGAATTAGGCGATCGATATGATGCCTGCACTGATTGCTCGCCAAAGTGGCATGTGATCGTTCGATTATCGGGCAATGCTGTTGTGTGTAACAAAATTGTCGTATCACCATGACTAAGTCCAACTGTTGGCTCTATTGATTCTATCTGTGGCAGCGTGATCGACTCATAAACAAGCGTCTCATTAGATGTGAAGTCGACACCATTCATGGTGATGCTAAATGATGCTGAACCAATCTTCAGAGCTGGTGTGATGCAGCTTAGTAATGTTGGAGATATGTAAGTAGCATCAACGAGAATCGTCCCGAAACGGCACATGGTTGTAGTATCAACAAAGTTCCTCCCCAAAACATGCACTATTTTCCCACCCAAATCTGATCCGAATGACGGCACAAGAGAAAACAAGTGAGGTCGTGCTCGAAACTTAAATAAAAGGCCAGTCGATGTGAAGTCTTGGCCATTGTGTGAAATTTCGACCAACGCATCGGCATCGTTTTCCGAAGCAGGGGAATTGCAACTGAGAATGGAGTCACTTTCGACCTTGGCAGGAACTATTTCCATATTGTCGTCAAAAATAAAGCGGCAGTGAGTAATTCCCACGAATCTTGCTCCATACATCCACACAGATGTCCCGCCCTCGGGCGCCCCTAAAAAGGGCTGGAGCGAATCGACTGTAGGCGGATGAATATATTCAAAAGAGCTCGTTGCTAGCGTAATTTCACCAGACATCAATTTTAACGTAACATTTCCAAAGGTGTGTGAGGGAGATTTGCAGACAATACTATTTGCAGAAATGAGAGATGCAGGAACGGCTTCGGTTCCATAAAGACACATCAGATTTGACATGTACTTCAAATTGCCTAACGTAAGTGCAACTTCAGTCCCTCCGTGAGTGTAACCGAGGGCTGGATACATCGAGATGAATTGAGTCCGCGCAGTTACTTCCATGGTGAATAATTGCCGCGCGGTGTCGGAACCACCGTTGTTGCTAATTCCTACGTATTCAACTCCATCACGTGTCAAGTTCAATTGTGGGGTCATACACCTCAAGGTATTCGCATCTATCCAACGCGCAGGCGACCAATACTGACCGCGCCTTCCAAAGCGACACTGTAAGTCAGAAGAATTGACGAAATTACTTCCCTGAACTAAAATGTCCACCTCTTGCCCCTCTTGAATTCTTAGAGGCGAGATAGATGAGATCAGAGCAGGACCAACAAAAGTAATTGACGCCTTGTCACTGCTGAAGTCGACCCCATTGAGTGATATTTTCACATCAGTTTCCCCTTCCTCTATCAATTCAGGCAAATTACACCTTACTTCAGAAGCACTGACATATTGAGCAACGGTTGCATAGTGCTGTCCAAAGAGGCAGGAGAGTGATGAAGTGTTGATGAATGATCTGCCAATGACAGAGATGTTGCTATGAGGATCCGTAACTGGAACGCGTGACGGAAGTATACGAATGAGTTCAACTTCATCATCAAACTTGAAAGTGCTCCGAGATGCCTCTGAAAATTCTGAAAATTCCACGCCATTCAATGAAACTGTCAACTGGACATCTTGGGATTGGTAAACTAGCGGCGACGAACATTCAATAGTGTCCAAGGATTTATACTTAGCCAGCACTGCTTTATTTCCAAACCGACATGATAAGGTGGGCGCATTGAGGAATCCTGTTCCTCGAATAGTGACGACAGTCCCACCAGTAACAAACCCTCTCATTGGGTGGGCCTCCTCCAATGACAATTCTCGGTGATATGCAAAGTACCGGGCTCCATCTACCACACCTGAGTTGTCTTCAAAGTGTAACGATACGGTGTTATTCATCGGATGCTGCGCTGCCGGCGTAGTGCACAAAATCTCCTTGTAAGATATCCATTCAGATGGTACTGATCCTGCACTGCCAAATGCACACCAAATGTTACTTTCTTGAAGAAAGTTAGTGCCGATCACTGTGATAACTGTGCCTCCATTGACCGAGCCCATTGTCGGATGAACTTTATGAATCGATGGCTTTGGCACGTACTTGATGGAAAGATGAGCAGCCGAAAAGTCCCACCCATTTGTCGATACTTCAACGAATGCTTCAATCTGCACGGTTGCTGAAGGATACAGTGGCACCCTACAATCAACGTGTCCATCGCCGAATATAGAGCTCGCTCGTACAGTTTCATAATAATGACTCCCGCCAGCTTTAGACGGCAACGTAAAGCGACACCATGCATCCTCGGTTGTATTGAGATGGCTTCCAAAAACTGAAATGAGATCGCCACCATTAAAAAAGACATACTGGGGCGATAGTCTCGTCAAAGATGGCGCAGGCACATAAGAGAAACGCAGCGTATTTGCTGTAAAGTTAGACTTTGTCTCGGAGACGACTAAGTCTACATGAGTTTCATCCACGTCCGAGAGAATCGTGGGCGATGAGCACTCGATGGCATCCGTCGCAACGAATTGCCCAGAAACATGCAAATCTCCAAAATGACACAAGTAATGTACATTTGATCGGAAGTCACTGCCGTAGATCCGAACGATGGTCCCACCATGCTGCGGCCCGCTGCTCGGATCAGCAAATAAAATTGATGGAGCTTTGTAGTATTCAAAAATGACATCGTCAAGCGAAAGTTCGTTGTCGTTAGTGCGGACGGCAAAAGCCACAGTACCTGGAGGATGAGGTGGTGACCAGCACTGTATTGTTTGACCAGAAATGTAAACAATCCCATCCGAATATGATGACCCAAATTTGCAGCCGATTGGGTAAGATTTGTCAAAGTCAGTTCCAGTTACAGTCACAAGCGTGCCCCCCGTCAACGGCCCGCCACTTGGCTCTATTGACACACTCTTGACATTGGGGAGGTAGAAAAACCTAGTATCTGTATGTTCCAATAAGTCAACTCCATTCAAACTCACGGCAAAATAGACGCCTTCGTCTATCTTATGAGTTGGCGAAACACATGTCAACTTTTCCGTTGACAAAAGTGACGCAGGAACTGATTCATTTCCAAAGATACACACAGCTGCGTTAGAAGTAATTGATGTAAACATATTTTCTCCTTTCACAGTGACCTCAGTTCCACCACTGACTGACCCTTGATTTGGAAAAATACTATGAATAAAGGCAGGAGGGGTGAACCGGAAGTGAGCCACGGAAGGAGAAAAGTCTACTCCGTTCAAGGCTATCTGAATGCCAACGTCAATCAAGTGAGTAACTACTGGGCTGATATTTGGGCTCAAACACGAAAGTTCTGTCGAGGAGACGAAAGCGGCTCTAGAATAACCCAGATCACCAAATCGACATGTCAAGTCCTCTGCAAAGACAAATGATTTGCCAATAATAGAGATTTCTGTCCCGCCAAGGATGCTGCCACTTGAAGGACTAGCATATCGAACATCAACCTCTTTTTGGAACGAGAATTGCCAAAACGTTCGAAGCGTATCAACTCCGTTGAGAGTTACCCTCACTTTGTAGTTTCCCGGTTTCATGGCAGATGTCTCG